>JAKMXA010000339.1:0-58669 GCA_025328625.1 Colletotrichum sp. SAR11_240 | reverse complement strand
ATCGGAACGACACCTCCCTACCAAATCATTGAGCTCACTCGACGAGGACCAGTCGCGTGGTCGAGTTCAACGGATTGATGTGCCTGGCATCTTCAGAACGGCGACGTCTGGGTGGACCACGGACGAGGAGTCGAGGGCACACAACCATCTCACCCACCGTGATTGATGTGCCTGGCATCTTGAGAACGGCGACATCTGGGTTGACCACGGAGTCGAGGGCACACAACCATCTCACCCGCTCATCGATGTGCCTGGCATCTTCAGAACGGCGACATCTGGGTGGACCGCGGACGAGGACATAACATTGGTCAAAAGTATGGCCCAGAGCTACATGAACAGCCCGAGAACCACCACCCTCGCCGTATGGAGCCATGCCTTCCAGAGCTACATGAAAAGCCCAAGAACCATCATCCTCGCTGTGGTTCCCTACAACGTCGACATCGCCACCCAAGAGATCATCACCATGGCGGAAGCATTCGACCCTGAGGGAGTCCGAACACCATCCTCGCTGTAGTTCCCTACAACGTGGACATCGCCACTCAAAACCACCATGGCACAAGCATTCGACCCTGAGGGAGTCCGAACAACGGGTGTTCTCACCAAGCGGCAATGCAACAAGTTGTCTGCGAGCTCATCGTCTGCGAGCTCATCGTCTGCGAGCTCATCGTCTGCAAACTCATCGAAGGAAAGCGATTTCCACTGCGTCGCCGCGTTTCAAAGCTACCCTGTTATCGATACAACACAATCAAGATGGAATTCGAGGTCACGGAATTGTGCCCTCGTGGCAAGGAGCCTAATTGACATGCCACCCCCTTCATAGATCATAGCTAGTTGAATAAATAGTCTCGTCAACTCCTCTCCTACTCTCATTGCCTGAGTTCGTTGAGTTTTGTCTGGACGTCACAGACCACTAATTACGCAAGCGTTCGGCGTACGTAAAGCCACCTCAGCTATCTCTGCCACCTTCTAGAGGGCATCTCACCCTCGCGGAACCGTCTGAAGGAGTTGGACGCGCCTTTCCCGAATTCCAAGAAGCGTCAACCCGATCCATCCGTAACAGCGTCCATCACGCAATCCTCTGAATATTTGCGCCTAGCAGTATGCGCCCCGAATAATCGATCCTCGCGCCAACGACATCTTCAGCCTCTCACTTGGGGAGGCGCCGCGCACCTCATCTTCCACCTCCCTGCCTCAAAAAGCCCGACTTCCGCGCTACGCTCTACGCCTTGCATCAGACCAACAGGCGTTACGGACTCTTGAATCTACGTGACCCCCCCCTCCGGCATCAATACCTCACCTCGAGGCCTCGAGTCGTTGCGCGGGCCGACGTCTCCATTCGCTAACTCGTGAGCAAGCGTGGCAAGAGCCAGCTCCTTTCAGATTTTCACGTAGACAGCTACTTTCCACGTCAGGACGCTTTCACGACGGGGAGCCTACCCTGCGCCTCTCACGACAGCAACTGTTCCTGCTCGAAACTCTCTTTGCGTCAAATGCCTACTTACGCCACAGCGACTATCCCGCACAGCACGCTGTACACATTTCCCTGTTGGGTAGACTCCTCGATTGCTATCCTCTGCCTCGAAAATCCCGTCTTTTCCGACCCTTCTATCCGTCAACTCCTCTCCGTTCAGGACCAGAATCGCCCCCGAGACGCCGGCCTCGCGTGCCGCAACAGGCTCTCCGACGCCTACGCTCTGCTTCGGAAAGTACAAGTTGCCAGAGGCTTCTCGTCTGCTTACAAAGCCGCCCCCGCGGCGCCGGCCCCCCCGCCGCATGATTGACGCCCGCCCGTTCCCGGTCCCTCTCCCTCCGAAGAGTAGATTTCCAAAGCAGAGAGGACTGCAAGAGCAGAGAGAACTGCCAGAGGGATTAAAGGTGGCCTGCGCCGGCTTGGAGGGCAACGCCGCTGGTGATGCCGAAACCACGCTCAGGGCCCTGGCAACGTTAGTAAGGCTACTAGGCAATTCTTGCACGACTGGCGTAGAAAGACTACTAGGAAATTATCGGGTTTCGTATATTAATTGATGGCAGGCTACCTCTCAGAACCAGTGGATTCAAGCGCGCCAATGCTTCCATGGCGGATGCATATCTGGTTTGAAAAGCTCGGATTGCCAGAATCAGAGCAATTGGCGCAGGCCGAATCTGCGCTGAATGACCTGACATTAAGCCGCTCTGTATTTTCGCGTCAGATTCCGGACACGTGTCGCTGGATGTCAAGTTGGATGAAAGTCCCAGCCTCCGAAGCTACGATTCTGACTGTGGTTTTGGGAGTGAACACCACGAAGACATTGCCGGGGAGATGTTTGAGGGCAACACCCAAAACGAAGATAAGGACGATAGGCGGCAAAACACAAAAGACATCATCTGAATGGCAGGAAACCTCAGAATCGCTGGCTTGCAATTTAGCCGGCATCCGTCGCATCCCTTAAGAGTTTCGTTAGCCTAGCAGTGTCAGTTGGCTATCCAGGCAGTGTCTACACACACGTATATCCTCTTAAAGCGACTTTATCTCATGTGTACTCACTTTCGTCCTCGTTATTGTTGTTGTCGTTGCTATCTTTGTCATCGTCGTCGTCGTCGTTATCTTCCTCGCCGTTTTTATTATCACTGCCCATATTGGTTTCCATGCTGCTGTTGTCCCCATAGAAGAAGTATTGGATGTACCACGATCATGCCTGGGTAAGGTAGCTAACCAACATTGCCAGACTAGCAAGACTCTTCTTTGAAGGAGACTTGAAATGGAACCTCTTTTTGGTGTGATATTTATAACGTCAAAAAGCTCAAACTGGCTCTGTAGCCGCCGTCTTCACCCTTTTCACATTATTAATTTCTTTTGAATATGGTCTGTATTCTCCGAATCACCTTGTGAGTTGTATCAACACCAAAATAAGCACTGCCGCCGACCAAGAACCAGTTTTCACCGCAGCAGATTTACTCAGCGACGTGGTCGTGCTAGTCGGCACACCATTGGGGGTCGTTGCTAACGTCGTCGTGGCAGCAGACTTTAGTGGTACGTGTAAACGCCTGGAAACTCTGTTCAGCTGACTTTGTTGGTTCCGATCCATCATCAACCTCAGGATCCTCCCCAGATTCAGAGCTAGATGTAGCTTCTGCCGCTGATCTTGTTTGCGAAGCCCCTTGTATTGACGTTGCGTGAAAGTCTCGACTCCGGTCGGCTCTCTGTCCTCCACCTCTTTGACCACCTCCCCTTTGTCCGTCGTAAGGCCGACCCGGATTGTGAGGTGTATCGATATCAGGTCTGCCTGGTCTTCTCAAGCCCCCCAAAGCTCTGCCGAGAATAAATCCATCTCTGAGTTTCTCTCTCGATGGTAATGGGCAATTAAGCCCATCGGTGGAGTGGGGGTAGCCGTCAATAACCGTGAACGAGCATTGAGGTGGTTCCTCGCTGTCTTCGACGCCTCTTCTCAATTCTTTGGGCTACAAGACGTATCAGTGTATAATCCTGTTGCAACGTTACGAGAGTACGTACTTGACTCCAATAAGAACACTTGGCTTCACAAGTGAATAGCTGTTTTGGCTCTCTCAGAGATTCTGAATTGATGAACACGCGGGGGTATTCTGACGTGCAACGATGAAGACACTGAACTTGCTGAGGCTTTATGAGGTTGCAGCAAAGGCAGCCCAAAAACGCCTCCCGATCTGTTTGTGGACATCGCTGCAACACCGACGAAAGCCCGCAACTTTCCTCGCACTTGGATGTCCCAGCGATAGTCTCCAGAATTTCCTTCGCATCCAACATGCCCGATGCGTGATTGCTTTTATCATCCCGTATTCCACAGTCAAGTATCCTGTCGATGGAATTCCGCTGCAGAAGGCAGACTGCCAGATACTCCTTGTTGTCCGCGGCTGCCTCAACGCATGTCTGTCCATAGGTTCGGTTGGCGTAGTCCTTTCGGCCATCGAGGAGATCACAGCCACTAGAGAGCTGTAGCAACGTGGAAATGAGAGTGAGAGATATTGACATTGTGGTCATGGTCACTGAGTCCTTGAAATTGATTGGGAGTTTCTTGGTCAAACTATTTGATGTTTGCGCGGATCGGATGCAATTGAAGGGTCTTTATCAGCTCATTATCGTTGCCTAAAATTCCAGTGTCCACTAGATCGTCTGCGGCACAGGCGGAGGTCCCCTGCTGATTTCGCGTTTTGCCGTTGGTTCTCTAGAGATGAATGTTGAGCAACCCTAGCTCACTGTTGGCTCAGTTGCATGACCCAGCCACATCAATCCGCACCACTGCCTTTGAGCAGCTCGCACATCACCATACACAACAGCGCCCGTTTGGTTGTCTCGTTTTCATCAATGCCGGAATGTGCATGTATCACTATTAACGAAGTAAGGACAGAAGCCTGACTTTCGATCTGAATGGTGAGTTGCCAGCCGAGCCAAATGTTGATACTGGTCAGCGGCACAGCGACGCCCGATGACAGGGTAAGCTTGCTAGAACACCAGCCTTCAAGTGCCAAAGAAGGCATTGATTGCCGTACAGAAAGCCATCTGGTGGGTACCGATGGCGGGGCTATGCGCAGCAACGATCCAACAAGGCAGAACTTGAATGCAAAGCAGGCTATGTCACCCCAAATTGGTCTGATTGCCGCCTGTCTAATTCTTGGCAATGCAAAGAAGAGTCAGACATTTTGAGGGCATCCACGATGCTGACCAGCAGTCTCAGCCTGAATATCGCCCAGGTCTGGGCTTGAGGCTTCATTCCGATACGGAACCGTTCCTGGAACAGTGGGTCTGTTGAACAACCCCCTCTTGTCTGTGTCATCAGCTTCACTGTAAGGCACTTCTAGAAGATGATTTCTCTAATATTTGATTGGTCTTTCCTCTTTGGTCGACATATACTGGTTTGCGACAACTTCTTGATCGACCTCTAAGCCTATCTAGTGATCGGTGTATTGTGCATGGTGATATCTCGTCGTCTTTCTCTGTAGGTACTTACAACAGTGAGTGGCCTCCACTCTTTCTATTATTACAGGTGGTACTCTCTGGGGTCGGTGACACGGACACCTCTTCGCTCCCACACACCCTCAATGCCCATGTCTGCTGTTCCCCTGAATCAAAGTCAGTACACGGTAATGGTTGGCCATGAAACGGCAGTAACTTACTCTTCTCGCGGCACGACTGCTGGCTCAGTCTGTCCTGCTGCTACATCGGGATTTCTGAACACAAAGTTCTTCTTCTATGTTGGGGGAAAGAGGAGGCCTCGGTCAGCGCGACTTCTTTTCAACAGTGACTCAGGGGTGTGGTCTTACCAGTCCCAATGACAGATGAATTGCCGGAGGAGTAACTACAATGTGCTCCTTCGGCTCTTGGCCGTTGATCATAGCCAGAATGTTCTGAGCGACCACCTTCGCTTGCCCGGCACCAGGTCGGGCAGCCTTGTGCGCACCAGAGTCGGCAATATCACCAGCAGCAAACATGTGAGAGTATGCCGGATCTTGGAACTGAAGAGTCGGTCGTACTTTGATGAAGCCGTTTGCCGGGTTCACAAGAGGGGCATCGCCGGTTTGCTTGAGATCCTGGAGGAATTGGTTGTTGGGTGTTTGCCCCGTTGCGGGGATGATGAGATCCGCTGAGAGCTCACGACCATCTTGCAGTTTGACTGAAGTTTGGGAGGCAAGACCGCCAGGCGGAATCACAGCGCGGGAGCCGGTGATCAACCTTAAAACGTTAACAACTGCTGCGACCGGAAGGGAATATTTAGAGTATGAGCATACTTAATTCCCAACTCTTCAAATCGAGCCTTGATAATCTCATCCAACTTGGTGTGGTAAAGAGGCATGAGATGCTCTCGTGAATGCACAAGAGTCACCTCCTTTTCGGGGTAGATTTCCTTGAGATCCGTAGCCATCTGGACGCCTACCGCACCGCCGCCGATGAGAATAACAGACGACGCTTTCTGAACTGCCTGTTGATGCGCTCTCAAGGTGTCGACCGATGATGGCTTGTCATCCCCGGGCATGGTTCCTGGGCTTGATAATCTGGTGCCTGTTGTGACGACCAAATATTCGAACGGAATCTCTCCTGAACCTTGCCATTCTCTATCCAGAATGACGGAATTGGGGCGGAGAGATTTGGCGCGGGCTTGAATCACCTGATGCCGCGATGGGTCGGATGACTTTGAGAAAGCTGCTGTGTATGGAATGAAGGCTTTGTGCTCATGGTCTGGCAGCACTGCGAAACGAGGCTGAATCGCGGGTTAGTCGTAAATCATAACGATGCAGTGTCCATACTGGCAACTCACAAATGCAAAGAGATGATGAAAGTGGCTGTGCGGTTCAACAAGCAAGATCTGCCAGCTACGAGTCAGTCGTCACTCTTTTCAAAGTTGTTGATCGGTAAGTTCACTCACGCGGTGGGATGCTGGCAGAGCAGCGGCTAGCTCGCCCACAGCGGCCTAACGCACGGCGAGCTGTTAGCAGTTGTTCTATAGGCAACAGCATAAGTACAAAGAGACACCTACAAGACCGACATACGATCCTCCGAGGACAACAACGTTCTTCAAGGGTTGCAGCATCTTGATTGGTCGGGCAGTAGTTGAGATATCCGAAGTCGTGGGGTAGAAATGTGAGTCTTGGCAGCTGGAACAGTTGAGTGTTAAGCTTCGGTTGCAGGACACCTCAGCTTTAACAGATTGTCTTTCACTATGTACGAAATCGGAGCTCGGCTCGTATTACGAGACTTGCGCTGTGGGTCAAGTGCGAGTTGACAGTGTGTCGCAATCGCACTACCGGCGGTGGCTGCCGCACGGATTTATGATTGCAAATCTGATTAGATATTTCTCAGCTCTTTGGAGACAGCTTGCGTTATCCCCCACTTTACCCGACTCACGTTCGGTTTGTTCGGAATTGGTGGCGGAACCAAATAGTCGGAGCCGACTTGGGCGCCGTCGCCGATGAATAATATGGGGACGTGCTCAATCAGCGGGGCCGCACCGGCAATGAGTCGCGGCAATTTCGCCAGGCCGGCTGTCCTCAACTTAGGTATTGAATGTTGAAAAAGAAAAGGCTTTTCCTGCTCGAGAGCCCGGAACTCCGTCCCAAGAGGTCGTACCGTACATCGGCGTGAAAGTGGGACTGCTTGTTGAGTGTCCAACCTCCGTGGAAGGGAGACCGCCTCGTTTTCCTATATCTGCGCGCCTATCTTTTCTACGCACGTGATTACTCCTATTACAAAGGATACTAGCGATAGCGATAATAAGGACAAGGACGAGGACGAGAACAAAGACGACGACAATTATAACGAGAACGACCACGACGATAGAATTGACGACGAGGATAGAAGCGACGATCAACACTAAGGTTTATTTAGTGTAGCCACAGAAAAAGTAGTCGCTGTAGCATAGGAAAATAGTGGGTGAAAGACCACCCGGATAGCGAGAAGTTGTAGGGGAAATAAGACCTTGATAGACCGACCACCTACTTTGGACAAGGTTCATCTGCTCACAGAACCGCGATGGCCGTACCTCTTCGACTTTGGGAGGAAACATGACTGAGTCATTCCCCAGATGGAATATTGAATATCGCTCCTTGCTTTGAAAGCCGTCATAATCTGCTCCTCCTGCATGCACCATACGATAAAAAGTCCAAGCCTGGAGAACTATCTCTCATACTGACCTGTCAACCCTTCCAATTACCACAAGCAGGCATAATGCCGTACTTATCAAAAAGCAAGAGAGGGAACAAAAGTATCAGTCTCAAAGAATCTCAAGATGACGAGCACCATTCAGAGGCAGTTCCCGCTTCCGAACAGGCATCCGACGCCTTGCCAGATTGGCTGCTACGAAGGCAGCAGAACCAAGCTTCACGACTGCATTCACTGCCGGACGAGTTAATCATGGAGATTATTCTCTACATGAGCGGAGCTGACTTGTGGTTCTTTCGCCAAGTCTCCTATCGCCTCGCCACCGTATGTGGAAGCTTTAAAGTCCGCTGGGTTAAGCCCGAAGTCGCTAAGCGTCACGGAATCCATCGGCGCTCCGTAAATGAAAAATGGATTAGTCGATGTTATCGAAGATACAAGGATTTGTATCCTGCACTCGCCGAACCAGATCAATTTTACTGGAGTGGTCGCTGGGTTGACACACCGACGCAGAGACAACTCAGGTTACTCAAGAGGAAATTCTTCGAAATGGCTCCTTCACATAATGGGGAGTCCGATCTCCCACTCGCGCCATACACGTATCCAGGGAAAACCTTACTAGAGCAATATCCCTTGCGCAGAAAGATTAAAGAGCGGCATACACTTAGTCTCCGCTGTTCAAAATGTGTCAACAAAAATAATCAGACGTACCGTTACGACTCACCCGCCGACGCTCTGCTCAATCAGAAATGCAAGGATTGCGAGGGTCGCGATTTCGATTGGTGTTGTCACACCTTGAGCGCCGAGAAGAAAACTTTGAAGTATTTCCACGATGGACAAGAGAAAAATTACGAATGTTGGCCAGGTCCACTTCAGCTCTGCGCTCACCAGACTTTTACCTGGCCAGAAATGCACGACAAACTGATCAAAATTGGCACGATTTCAAGCGACAGAGAATGCGCACAGAACAGGTTCCCATTTGTTGAATGTAACATTTGCTTCGCAGAATTCGCAGCCCACGGCAGCCGCATCAAGCAACCGGCAGTTCGCATAATGAAGGATCGAGCACACTGCTACCTATTACTGGAATGGGCCTTGCCAGTGTTCAAGCTACACAAAGGGGTCCTTATAACCCACGAATTTGTACGGAAACGCTTCGACAGGATTGGAGAGACCTACGAAGCGCTCCTCTGTCCGCATGTGACGTTTTTCGAAGGAGCTCTCCGAGAATCTCTTCTGGACAAGTTTTGGGATTCTGACCCATGGTACCCAGGTCTGCGATATTGTAAGCGCCAATGCAAATTATGTGGCTTTAGGTACTTATTGAAAAGGCACGGCGAGAATGTGTACTTGCAAGGCACTTGTACGGTTTGGTACAATGACCATTGGAGCAATCCTTCCGGAATTGAGATTGAGCCGAGCATTGGAGGCGATCTTGCGCTTCGCTTGAAGGATCCCACGCCACATGCGACGCGCTGCAGAGCCGAGGGGATTTCTTGGTGCAGGACAGAAGGATGCTACAATAGGAAGCGCAATTCATAGAGAGTACGTATTTGAATTCAATGCCAAGGATGCTTTCATAGAGAGGGCCCCGGAGAAATTGGAAACTTGTGCAATGGTGACTAAATTCTCAAATGTTGAATGCTTGTTTTGCATGGCGAAAAAGACTCACTCTCAGTCAACGTCTTCTTCAAGTCTCCTCTGGGACCCAAAACCATCTACCACTTACTTTTTTTGCAGCTCTTTCTCTACGACGATATCGAATCCGCCAAGTCGTTGCAACCTGTGTCCCCTCAATTTCGGCTGTGCCAGTGAGCCTTTTTGAAGATTTCCCGAGCGATTCTCCTGGACCTACACTGCCTGCCATCCCTCCGGCTGACCCGCCATTCAGCAACGACCCAAGTCTGTGTGTTCTTGGCACAAACCTGACCCCATCTCGCGGTTTTTGAGAACCTTTGACTCGTACACTTCTCTTGAATATCCACATCAAATCGTTCTAGAACCAAGTGCTGTGACTACCCGTTGTTTTGTGCATGTCGCTAAAACATTCGTGACCACAGACTCAGCCACGGAGCTTTTGTCTGCCCAATCTTTATTGACAACTCCACAGATGTATTCCAACTTTAGAAGCGGCTTGTTTTCAGGTGAACGCGGTTATATCCGCTGTGGTCTACTGGATTCTTTTCCGGTAACGAGCTTAATACCGAATCGGAAGACATCAAGGACTTGGCCTCTGGACGGCAACGCAGCACTATCGACAATATGACGGGGGCGTTCAAAGCGGGCTTCATGATTCCTATAAAGGCAAGGACAAATGCTCTGTGGTACTCTATCTAAATTTTTATTCATCATCAGCTAATGGTACTGTATCAAACATCTTTCCGTTTTCTTCCAAGCTCTATCTTCGATCGCAGACATCTTAGCCACCATCATGGTTCTCTCTAAAATCTTCACTTTGTTCTGGGTTATGGTCCTGGCGGGCTGCGTTGCTGCCGCACCCCTAGACCCTCGTCAGTTTTCCGCACGTATCACATTGGGTTACAGGACTGTTAGCAAGGTATATTTCCAAGCTAGAAACTCAATCAGTGAGTTTAACTCAATAACTGACTGTATCCAGGAGCAAGCCAAGCAGTATAACGTTAAGGGAAGAATTACCTTCGACCCTGCAAAGGCTCAAGGAAACCAGATTGGTGTCGGCGTCTACACCACACCTGGCCCAGCCGAGTGGAAGGGCAACCCAGGAGACTGGTACGAAGACCTCCTCAAGTCATACTTGTACCCTCATATCAAGGAAAGGTCCTGACCACATCGTCATATGCAGGTACTGCCACATTACCGCCCGCAAGTCAACTGTGGATTCGATCCCGAAAGTCTGGGTCCCCAAACAATACTGGTGGAACATCCAAGGGATGTATACGTGGGCGGAAAAGACGTTCACCAAGACGACCAAGAACTTCGACTTCGATAATGTCTTACGCCTTTCACAAATCGGCAATTATGAGCCAACCAAGCAGCTACTGATCCCGACATACCTGCTTTCCGGAAAGGGTATGGACTTGAAAGTCACCTGCAAGGCCAATTGGAAAGACCTTCCCTCAATCAAACCCGTGGACTATTCCAAATGGCCCAAGGTCCTTGGAGTCCCTCAATAGGGTCCAGTCCTGGGGTACGCTTCTAGTGCCACTCCTGCGACAATGGCAAGGGCTTGCTGCGTTTTGTTTTGATGAGGCTCATACTGAACTATTGGTCCCATTATAGTCTAGCAACTCAAAGATAGAACAGCTCAACCTCTGGGTAGATAGAAAGGCGGGACTTGGGTTGGGACTTTCAAGGAGTTTTGATTGTGTACCATGGACGCTGTAGACAGAAGATGTGGAAAAGGCAACGTCTCCCAGATCTAATTTAGGTTGAAACCTTAGCTAGTTTGTTATTCACTGCTATTTGACATCTATGCCCCGACCACCGCCGAATGCTTGGTATTCTCAACACATGACGCCTCTTATATCAGCTTTAATAAGCATAAAACAGCCTCGCCTCCTGGTCAGTGGCCCGAATCTTTCTGTTCTCCCTTACGAGCATCCACTTCATAAGCCATGCTCCAGCAACGCAAGCTACACAGAAGGCAGCACTGCTGGCCATCGGAATGACATATCTCGGAGCGTCAGATGTTGGCCACAAGTACTAAAGCCATGGTGTCAGTGGACGGCACCTTCTGTCTGTTACTAAGGATAATGCTTACCGGAGTCCAGATGAAGCTGATGCTTGCGCTCGTGTTGACTATGGCCAACGCCGAAGCCTTCTTCTCCTTCGTTTGCCCGCACGTGCTTCCAACCCAACCCAGCAAAATGCTGTTCACTCCGTACGTGCCCACTGTGAAGACCACCATCGCGAAGTAGCGTGCTCCAGTGTTCATCGTGGCACAGGCCAAGACAAAGCCGAACAGTGCAACGGCCTTGGAGATGGTTATATGCCAGGTGCGCTCGTTGTGCTTCCCAGAACTCCAAGCCCAGACGACAGACAGAACGCCAGCAATGAGGTAAGGTGGGCAGGTAAGAACAAGGGTGATCGTGGTGTTGAAGTTGAGCGTCTCGACGATAGTGGGGAAGAAGTTCTTGAAACCGTTCGTGGCGAGGTGCATGTGCTGCATGTAGATGAACACCCACACCTTCGGATCGACGAAGGCTTCCTTGAGGCCACCCCAGGTGCTGCTCTGCAGGCGCACTCCCACGGTATCCCGCGCGATTCTGTCGTGGGCAAGTTGTCGTTGTTCAGGGGTCAGCCAGCGAGTTGTCAGGGGCTCATCGGGAAGGGTGAAGCATGCAACCATCGCGATCGCAAACGTCACGGCGCCTTGAAGGATAAAGAGCCAACGCCAGGCCGCGAGTCCAGCGGTGCCATCCATGCCGTTGAACACCCCTGCTGCAATCAGGCCAGCGAAGGCCGTTGCTAGAATATTTCCGGAATAAAGCACGCTGATTCGGGTTGCCAGCTCTTTGCGCGTGTAGAAGATGGACAGGATATATAAAGCTCCTGGATAGTAGGGAGCCTCTACAACGCCGAGGAAGAATCGCGTCAGGACAAGACCCTTGTAATCGTGGACGACGGCTGTTAGAGCGCTAACAACGGCCCAAGCCATCATGAAGCCGCCCATGTATAGCGACGGGCGGACGCGGGTCAAAACCATGTTGCTCGGAATTTGGCCGAGGATGTAGCCGACGAACAAGATGGAGACGGATGTTGAGTACTGGACGCTTGAGAGACCGAGCTGCTTTTCGAGGCCGTTGAGGCGAGCAAGGGCGATTGCATTACGGTCAAGGTAGCTTAGCTGTCAGCGGAAAACAAATGAAAGGGTGGTAGAGGTTAGCATACTTGAGCCAATACATCAACCAAAGAGTCGGCTGTGCTTCTGTCAGATTACAAGTTGAGGCGTGTTGGGGTGCGTTGACTGACCATGACCCAGATATCCAATTTCTTGACGAGCTTGATCTCTTCGGGATCCGTCTTTGCTGTGGCTCCAGAGTAATCAACTGCCGGTGCAACTGTCTTGTCATCGTCTACGACATGAGAGTGCTCCTGGTGCAGGACTTGTTGCTTCTCAATGTCAGCGACCGGCTGCTCGACATGGCTCTCTGGCCTTGGTTCTGTAGAGTTGGCCATCTTCGTCGCAGGCTAAGTCAATGACAACTTTCAAGTTGCGAACAAAACCTCAAGGGCTACAGATGACAAGACGACGTCGCATCCCAGAACCGACGAAGGAGAGCGCCTGTATTTGTTCTCCCAAGCACCGGGGAGCTCTTCCCCGCAAACAACCCCGGATTTGGCATTCTTGGCTTGAGATATCAGTGTGGAGAGAAATGCAACACACGCATGCACTCGGTGGGGAATCTTGCACCAAAGTGACGGTAGACTGGTGTTGGGAAGTCAATAAGCCGTCGCCTCGGCCTGCGGCGCCGAAGGCCGAAAAGGAGGCAGAGAAACAAGGAGCGGTCACCTCCCTCCAACGCGCCAGAGGATCACTGCCCAGGCACCGTTCCCCCAACTTGCCCCCTCATCCCCCGCAGTTCCGGTGGATCGGGACACTGGAGGTGGATCAGAGGCGCAATTCCTTATCTGTGTCTCCACGACCGGCCCAATCATGTTGCAATGGAAAGACATGCTTGGTGCATTTGCCGGTTGCTGAATGGCAAAATGTTGGGGGGGCTGGAAGAGACAATTGTGGAGTAGTTTTCGGCCTCGGGGCCGCGCCGCTGTCTCGGCGTCTCACGCCGCTTTGTGTAGAAACTTGGTTGTTTGCAGGCTGATGAAAAGGATTAGACTGACGCAAGGTCTCGCGGCAAATGCCCCGGATATGCAGCTCATGAGCCGCATGTTAGGGTATTCCCAAGCACTTAGCAATCGGAACCTGTCCGATGGCGCTTGTGCGTTGCTTGGCTCGGTCTTCAGTCCGCAATCGGGCGCATGTGAGAGTGGTGAAGTGGACTTTGGTCCCTGAATCTTCCTTGTCGTCTGTACGAAGATCCGCAGACATCCGTAGTTGATACCATGTTGCAGTATTGGAGCAACACATATGAAAGCACCATTGATGCTGCTTCAGCCGTAGAGCTTGACCCATCTGTTGTTCTCCCTACGTCGTGTTCTTACCCACATCTTCGTATACACCATGATCGGAAAACCTGCAATCCGAATCGGAAATGTCTCCGGCGCGACAGGAGACCATCCACACGCGATGGCGCGCATGGTGCGCTCAGGGAATGTCCAAGTCATCACCGGCGACTGGCTCTCAGAGATGAACATCGCCTGGAACGCCATCACCAAACGCGACGTCGACCCGAACCTCGGATACGAAAACGGCTTTTACGAGCAGCTCGAAGCCTGCATCGATGATATAATGACGAAGGATATAAGAGTGGTGACGAACGCTGGCGCGTTAAACACCACGGCGCTCTTTGAGAAGATCAAGGCGCTGTGCAGGAGAAAGGGATACCCCGAGAGCGTTGTCGCAGCGGTTCTCGGCGATGATGTGTCTGGTCTTCTTGAAGATACCCGCCAAGACTTGAGGTTTCCTCATCTCGATCACCCTGAGATTACTCTTGACGACTGGGGGTTCAAGCCCTGTTGCGGTAATGCTTACATCGGCTGCTGGGGGATCGTCGAGGCAATAAGAGCTGGCGCGCGCATTGTCGTTGCTGGAAGGTGTACGGACGCATCACCAGTCATGGGTGCTGCTGCGTGGTACTACGGCTGGCGGGAAGATCAGTACCAAGAGCTTGCCGGCGCACTGCTGGCCGCTCATCTGATTGAGTGCGGATCGTACGTTGTGGGCGCGAACTTCTCCGGCTTCAAGGAGTTCCTTCCTGAGCTCGTGGACTTGGCGTTCCCCATTGCCGAGATCAGTCGAGACGGTGAATGCGTCATAAGCAGGACTGCCGAAGGAGGCGGCCATGTCACCAAGCACACAGTAACGGCGCAGTTGCTATATGAGCTCCAGGGGCATCTCTACCTCAACCCGGATGTGGTGGGAGATCTCTCTGGGGTTCAAGTCGAAGAGCAAACAGGCTTCGGGGAGGACCGAGTACGTGTCTGGGGCGTGAAGGGCCTGCCACCTCCGCCAACGACGAAAGTCATGTTTGCCGCGGAAGGGGGTTACCAAGCTGAGGCCACCTTCTACATCAACGGTTTGGATGTTGATGAGAAGGTGACCATGATGAAGAATCAGCTGACCTACATGTTCAAAGACAGCAACTTCAGCCGACTAAGCATGGAGCAGTACGGCACTCAGGTGCAGAATCCCAGTTCGCAGCAGGCTGGGACAGTCCAGCTCCGGGTGTTTGCGCAAGCGAGGACGAAGGAAGACATTGCCGCGGTGAAGTTCAAAATCCCCATCTACGCCGTGAGGATGCAGAGCTATCCGGGCTACCATATGTCTCTCGACTTCCGCACCATGGATCCGAAACCGTTCATGGAGATGTTCTCTGCGCTGATACCACAGTCGGCCATCGACCATCGTGTTTTGTTAGGGACTGGAGAGTTGATACCAGTCCCATCGCCGAAAGAAACGGCCGAGTACAAGGTTGTCCGGCCATCAGCCGACACCGCCGAACCCATCGACCTGACATCTCTGGGTCCGACACAGTTTGCTCCGCTGGGTAGCATCGTCCATGCTCGGTCTGGCGACAAGGCTGACAACTCCAACGTCGGTTTCTTCGTCCGACATGAAGATGAATATGCTTGGCTGCGGTCGTTGTTGACTGTGTCGCGATTGAAACAGCTACTTGGTGATGATTGGTATAAGATCAATCCTACCAGGCGCGTGGAACGTGTTGAGTTCCCTGGCATTAACGCCGTGCACTTGTGAGTACCTTTCAACCATGAAAGTGGATCAACAGTTAACAACCTTTAAGCCGCATTTTGGATAACTTAAACGGTGGCATCGCCTCTTCAGATAGAATCGACGGGTTGGGGAAGGGAATCGCAGAGTACTTGCGAAGTAGATATATCGATGTTCCTAAGGCGTTCCTCTAGCGAGGAAGGATATGATGGAGAACATAGATTATTAAATTGTATTATGTTGTATAGCTATCCTAAAAGTGATATACTACCTTTTTTCAGTCTTAAAAGTACTAACTTAGGGTCTCCCCTAATCTAAATAGCCACTCTTGCGACAGTTAGGCGATAGCATCACTATAGTACTAATTATAGTAGATGTTCTATAAGTCTCTAAAGCAGTTATATAGTGTGTTATTAACTAATATATTAACTATTATAAACTAATTATAATGTATATATAGTATCTATATAAATAAAATAGCTTCCTTCCTTCTAAATTAGAGTTTAATATAAAGGGTTTTTTAAGGAATAGATCTTAATATACTAAAATATTATTAGTTTAAATAAGTAAGTTAGAGGTAAGTTACTTTATACTTTTTTCTAAGTATAAAGTTATTTTAGATACTTAAAAGTATTATAATATACCTTTTTAAGTTTAAAAGAGTTTAAAAACTTTAATCCTATATAATTAATATTATAAAATTTAAATATATATATAAAATATTATAAATAAATATAAAAAGAGATAATTAATAAAAAAAATTAATAAAAGAGATAATTTTATAGCTTTATTATTAAATTATAAAAAAAAAAAAAGTTCTTCTCTTTATATACTTTCTATTATAGTTAAGATTATAAATACTAAAGTAGTAATTAATATTATTACTTTATTTAATAGAAATAGAAGTTTCTTATTAACTTAAGTAGAAAAGTTAAAGTAGTTATTAAAGTAGTAAGATAGTAATAATAATAATATTTTTATATTACTTCTACTTCTTAATTTTCTTTCTCTATTTATATTATAATTAATATATATATTATTTATTTTACTTCTATATATATATATATATTTATATTATAATTATAATACTTTTTTTTTATTTATAATTTTATTTTTAATATTAACTATATTATTTAGATAACTAAGAAAATTAAAGCTAAATATATAGTTATAATAGCTAAAATAAAAGTTACTCTTATTAATAAGAAATAAAAAGAGAGAGAGGAGAAAGAAAAGGAAAGTAGTAATACTCCTCTTATATTTTTCTTAAAACTTAAAAACTTTAAGCTTAAGAGTAAGTTATTTTATTTTTAATTTTTAGTTTCTTAAAGTCTTTTTTTATAATAATATTTTTATTTTATTTTATTATTTTTATAGATTTATTATTAATTTAAGTTACTTTATAAAAGCTAAAACTAATAAGTTTAAAATAAATAAAAAGCTTATAAAGAATAAAAAAGCTAAAAAAGTATATAATTTATAGTTTATAATTCTTATTCTTCTATTTACTTATAAATTATACTAAAAATATTAGTAAAATATATCTTTAATTTATAGTTTTAGTTAAGTTATTATATTATTTATTAACTTTTAAGTAAAAATAGAGGCTTTAAAAGTTTAAAGTTAAGAAGAGGAGTAGTTATTATTATTAAATAATAAGATTTACTTATTTTATTTATAAAGCGCTTAATAAGGTATATTACTTAGTATATATATACTTAGTATAAAATAAAGAAGTAAATATACTTTTTATAAAGAGAAGAAGAAGCTATATATTTTTATATTACTACTTATTTCTATATTAAAACTTTAATTCCTTAAAGCTATATATAAAGATATAGATAAAACTATATATTTTATATTATAACTTTTATATTATTAATTATTTAGTTAACTATTTATTAAACTATTTTTATTCCTAAGAGAATTATATTTTAGAAAGCTTTTAAAGTTTATAATAAAGCTAAAGTAAAAGTTAAAATAAAAACTAAAGCTAAAATAAAAAATAAAAGTAGTAATAAAATAGCTACTAAGATTATAACTCTTCTTTTAGTACTAACTATTATTTTATTAATTAAGTTTATTATAGAGGATATATTAGTTTTTAGTAGTTTATATATTAGTTTATTTTTTAAAATAACTTCCTCTATCTTTAAAGTAATTAGTATTTATATTACTTTTAATAATTTTATTAGTAAATATCTCTTTAAAGAGATAAAGTTTATATATAATATCTTTATAAATAATTATATATTTACTCTCTAGAAATATAAATAAAGTATAGTAATTATATTACTAAATACTTTATAAAATATAAATATTTTAAGCTTTTAAGAAGGCTATATACTTCTTAGCTATTAAGCTATTTTTAATTAAAAATACCTAACTTATAAGCTTTACTTACTTTTTAACTTTTCTCTTTTATTTTACTCTATTATTTATAATATATTTTAAAAGTTTAGAAATATTTTAAACTATTTAAATTTTATATAAAAAAATATCTTTATAAAGCTATTAGTTAGTATTCTATTAGTTAGAAGATAAATAACTTAAAATAATTATTTAATATATTTCTAGTAAAACTATATATTTTAGATATCTATATATTAGAAGTAAGTTAAAATATACTTTTTTTTATTTACTATAAGTTATATTATTTACTAATTATTATAATAGATTTTTTATATATCTCTAAAATTAAGTTTAAGATCTCTAAAAAGTTACTTAAGAGCTATAGTTTCTTTTATAATATATTTTAAACTTAAAAGCTTTACTTCTATTATTAATATAGTTATTATATTTTAATATATAGCTTTTTATTAGATTAGTTCTCTAAAGAGGGATATTATAAAGCTTTAAAATAACTTTTATATCTCTTTATTATTAATAAAAGATATATTATTTATAATTAATAATATTTAAGCTATTTTATTTCTTAAAATATTAAAATAAATTATAAAGTATTAAATATAATATAAATATTAAATTACTTAGTTTATAGCTTAATAATATTTTAGAAATAGATTTATTAAGAATCTTAATAATAAAGTATAAATAAATATAATATTTAGTTATATTATAATTATAATATAGAGAATTAATTTAATCTTCTCTTAATATAAGAGAACTTATTATAAGTTTATTTCTCTATTAAACTTCTTAAGTAAAATAAGGGGGAGAAGTATAATTAGTATTTTAGAGTTAATAAAATTAAATTTTTTTATAATTTATTTAATATATTAATTATATAAAAGATAGATTTTTTATATTATTTAATTATAAGTAATTTTAATTTTTAAGTATTATTTAATTAGTTTTTAGTTTTTTAGTTTATACTTCTTTTTAATTTTCTTTATATTTTTTCTATTTCTTTTATATAATTTTTATAATATAAGATAAAGATATTATTAATATAAAAGAGTATAAAAACTTTTTATTATAAAACTAAAAAAGATATAAATTTTTATTTATTAAATATAGTTTAAAGTAAAAAAAAGTATTTAAAAACTTTTTATACTAAAATAAAAAAGTATTATAAAAACTATATAAAGTATATTAAAGCTTAATAACTTTTTTATTTTTTTTAAAGTTATCTAATAAATAATAAGTAATAAAGAAGTTATTTAGCCTATATATAGCATTTAGAAATATATTAATAATATTAAATTAATAAATTTTAAGGTTAAATTATATTATAAAAGCTATTATAACTTTAAATATTTTTATAATAAAAGTTATAATATAAGTTTATTTTAAAAAGTATTTTTCTTAGAAGTTATCTTAAATATAGATTTTAACTTTATAGTAATTAAGATATCTATATTAATTTAGCTTATATATAAATATTTACTTAAGAAGTATTAGCTTATTTTTTATTTTTAACTTATTTATAATATCTTAAATACTTATTTCTTTAAGTTTATTAATTTTAATATTATATATTTTAATAAAATAGAAATAAAATAGTTTTAATATATATTAGATATTTCTCTAAGTTTTAAGTAACTTAATAAGTTAATTAATATAGATTTTTTTATTTAATATTATAGATATATATTTTAGTTTTACTTAGTAAATAGATATAAAAATAAAGTAATAAAATAAGTAATATCTTTAGTTTACTTTTTTAAATACTTTTTATTATTTTAATATATATATTTTAAAGAAAGTATTTTAGTTTTATTTTATTTAGAAGAATATAAAATATATTCTAAAATAAGGAGATTATTTTAGCTTTATAATTTTAAGTTAGTTTAAGTTAATATAATTATATATCTATTCTAACTTTTTTTTTATAATACTCTCTTTTTTAATACTTAAATATAGCTATATTAGCTAAATAAGAGAGTTATTTTATAAAAGTAGTTATATATTAATTTTTTCTATATTTAGATTTTATAGAAAAGAGGTATCTATCTAAATATATATCTTATTTAAGATTATATCTTTAATAAGAGTTATATTCTTATTAATATCTTAAATCTCTTTTATTATATTATTATTTTAAATAAAGTTTAATAATAATATTAAGTTAAGTTCTCTATATATTTTAGTAAAGTTTAAATTTAACTTAAAAGTTAATATCTATTTTTTTTATTTATTATTAACTATTTAAAGTTCTCTTAATAAAGAAGAATATAATAATAGTATTTTATTATCTATTATTAATATAACTTTAGTTTTATTTTATATTTTTAGAAACTATAGTTTTAAAAGTATAGGGGATATTAGTTTTTATATCTTATTAATAACTAAATAAGTTTTTTTATTTTAAATTATTATTTTTATATTATCTTTTAAGTATAATATCTTCTTATTAAAAGTTATATTTTATATAATAATAACTTTTTAAAATAAAAATATTTTAACTTTATAGAAATTATATATATTTATTATATATTTTATTAAGTATTTAATATATTTTTATATTATAACTTTAAAATTATATTTATTTTTATTTATTTTATATTCTTTTTTAAAAAAGTATACTTTATAGCTATATATATAAACCTCTTTTTATTAAAAGTAAGAATTAATTAAGAGGTTTATTTTATAAGTAGGTTTATAATATTTAATATAGTTTTTTAATTAGTCTTCTTTAATTTAGATTAATAAAAACTAATTATAATATTAATAAAGGTTTATATTATAAAGGAATATTATAGTTTATACTACTTTAACTTATAAAGTAAATAGAAAGTTTATTACTTAAAGTATTATAATAGCTTTTATAATTAGTTTCTAACTTACTTACTTTATATTTTTATTTAGTTTTTTAGTATATAAAGAAGTTTATTTAACTTTAATTCCTATTTTTAATACTTAAATTTAAAACTTTAATAGTTTATTAATTATAATAATAATATATTTATTATTTTATTTAATTTTATATAATATAAAGCTATATTATCTCTATACTTAATATTTAAATATTTAAATAATAATAAAAACTAAATATTAAGTTTTATTTATATATAAGAATATAAAAAGTTAACCTATATATTTATCTTTAATAACTAAAAGTTATTTATTTATATTAAAACTTTTTAAGTAATTAAATAAGTTTTATAAAATTCTATAGAAAAGTTATATTACTTTTTATTCTAAAATATATTATAATATAACTTATTTTATATATATTATAGTATAATATTAGTATTTAAAATATAATATACTTTAGATTTTTACTTTTTAAATATTAAGAATAAACTTCTTAAATATTTTTTAGTTAAAATAATTAGAGTAAAGATATTATATTTTTATAATATTTATATAAGTTTAGATAAGTTTTTAAGAATATTATTTTATATAAGTTATTATAAAAGCTAATAAATTTATAATTAAAATATTATTAAAAAGGATATATTTAAAACTAAAATATAAAAAATAAAGTTAGTAATTTATAAAAGTAATATTACTTTTTTTTTAAAAACTTCTTTATTTCTATACTATTTTTATAATTTTTAATATAAAAAATATTATTAAAACCTAAATATTAAATACCTATTTTTTATAATAAATATTTTAAAATAATATTAATATAGAAGTTATCTATAAGAGTAATATTTTAAAATATTAAGTTTTAAAGTTTATTTACTCTATTTAAGATATTATAAAGGATTTTTATACTTTTTACTATAATAAAGTATAAAGTTATATTTATTTTAACTTATTTTTTTACTCTATAAATAATTAAGCTTTTTTTAAAAAAGGAGATATTATTAATTAAATAGAAAGTATTATAGTTATTTAATATTATATTATTAGAGAGGATTTTTAAGTTTTAAGTATAAATTATATAGATTTTATTAAGTTTAAGTTTTAATATAAAGATTTCTACTTCTTTTATAGTAATCTCTATAATAATATCTTTAGTAATAATATAAACTACTATATTAAATAAGAGGTTTATTTTAAAAATAAAAGTAGTAATTAACTTTTTTAATTTATTTAAGCTATTCTTAAGTAGTTCTTTTTTATTTTAATTCTTATTATTCTTAAGTTTAAAAATACTAAAGTTTTTTATAATAAGCTACTTTTTATAAACTATTTTAATATAAAGTTTAAAGTATTTTAGTTTATTAATTTTAAAGTAAACTTAAATTATTTTTTTAGAACTTATATAAACTTCTTTACTTATAAGAGTAAATTTAAAATAATTATAAATAGATAAAGTTTATTTATAATCTCTTTTATATATATAATATAAAGCTAATTTACTTTATAAGGATTTTTTTAAAATAAAGTTATTAGAAATTATATTATTAGATTATTTAGCTAATATTATAAAGACTTTATTAATATAACTTTTTAAATAAGTTCTTATTATATTTTTATAGAGAAGGTTTTTAAATATATTAATATATTAATTTATATTTTAGATCTTAGCTTTAAAGTGCTCTTATTTAATAATATTAATAAGCTTTAGATTAGCTTAAGATAGAGTAAAGTAGTATTAAATTACTTAGAGGAAGGTTTTTAATATAAAGGTTTTTTATATTTTTAGTAGTTTATATTAAGAAGTTTTAAGAAGTATATTTTAGAAATCTTTAATCTAAATATTAAAGTTAATAGTAGAAGTTACTTAATTTAGGATTATAGTATATTTTTTATAGATTATAGTAAGGTTATTTAAGTTATTTAAAGTATAATACTACTTTAGAATATATATTAAAGTATAAAAAATATAATCTCCTTTCTCTAAAAGCTCTACTTAAGTAGGTATAAAAATCTCTTTTAATATAATATCTTTTATTTATTTATTTAAAGCTTTATATACTTACTCTTTATATATATATAGTAAAGTATAAGATATAAAACTTAAAAACTTCTATAAATCTTTTAATAAGAAAAGTAGGTATAATTAGTACTAATAATAATAAATTATTAATAGCTTCTTTAAATTCCTCTTCTTTAAAGTTTTCTTCTTTAGTAATATTACTTTTTATAATAACTTCTTAAATATTTAAAATAGTAAGAGTATATAAAGTAATAATTTTATTATAAGCTTCTTATTTTACTTTATATTATTTATATTACTTTTTATTTTCTTTTTAAATCTAATTATTAAGTAAAAATATATTTTTAATTTTATTTAAATTAGAAGAAGTATTAAAAGTATTATTTAAATTAATATATTTCTAAATATTTTTAACTTTTATTTTTATTTAAAAAGTAATATATTAAATTAAGAAATTATAATAAGAAGTAAGTTTATAAAAAGTATTAAAATTAATAGTTATTATTATATTAGAAATATACTATAAGTTAAAAATAATTATAAAAATAAAGTTTTAAAATTAAAATAAAATATAATAAATATAAAATTAATTAAATAAAGTTATAGTTTATTTTATAAATAGTAGTTTAGAAATATAATATAAACTAAGTTTATAACTATTATAAACTAATTATAATATATATATAATATTTATATAAATAAAATAGTTTCTTTTTTTCTAAATTAGAGTTTAATATAAAAAGTTTTTTAAAGAATAGATCTTAACGTACTAGAATATTATTAGTTTAAATAAGTGGGTTAGAGGTGGGTTACTTTATACCTTCCTCTAGGCGCGAGGCTGCCTCGGATGCTTGAGGGTATTACGATATTGACGAAGTTCTGATTCGTCTCGTTCGCATACATGGCATCTGTGAGATTTATATCCATGGGCTGGGATATGTGGCCGACATTTGCGGGCTGGCTGGCGAATGGCATACTTGTTGATGCCGATGTCTGTCCGCTTTGTGCTTCTACGACGTCTCCGACAACGGCATCACTCAAGCGGTCGAACACCTCAGAACAGTTCCGTGCCATGGCCCATCTTTCGGAGAGAGCGACCAGAACCTTGGAGCAGGCACGAGTATCGTTGACAACCTGACTGATAGATGGGGTGGAACTAAGGGTTGCACTGAGGACGTTTCCACTGCCCTGAGTCCGGTTCTGTATGTGCTGGATATGATTTCGCAAAGCGTAGATGTATGATAGACCAGCTATGAAGATGGAATGAAGAGTGACCCATGAGTAATTGATTTTTCTAGATCGATGTAAGTTGGCGTAGAGTCTGATTGCTTCTTGCGATGAGTCGAACATGTGCTGCAAGACGTTGCTATTTCGGGAGGCGTCACATATGGACGGGGACGGCCTGAAAAGCATCAAAATGCCGTTGTGGTACAAGAGCTCGTACCACTCCGCTGAACGGAAGCTAGACCTCCCAGCTGGAGATGCGAGGGGTGCGTCAGCGGGAATGAGTGGGAGGCTAGAAGTCCCCGCACGCCATGTCTGGAGCTCCTCGGCTAAAGTCTCTCGTGTATTCTCATATGTGGTATTGGTTTCTCTGTTGATTGTGCTTCGGTGTAGTGAATTCAGGATCTTCCCGCAGATAAGTCGGTATCGCACGATGTGGACGAATACGACGGTGCCCAGATGCCACTCTGGGGTCCCGAATGAAGCTGTAGACAAGTGACCATGAAGTGGTACACTAGTCGCAATCGACTCTGAGCGAGGAAGCTCTGTGTCGATATCATCCAACTGAATCGCGAGTGGTCGTCCAAGAATCATGCTGGCAATCCGATCCATGGAAACAACGCTCCAGAAGCATCTTCGCTTGATCTCCAAATCTTCCTGTCTCGCCTCAATTTCCGTCTCCGCTCCGCCCCGAGGAAAGGTGTAAGTTGACGACTTGTGTAAGCCGAGCTCGAAGCATGTCCGTGCCGCCACTCCGATGAGGTGCCAGACATTCGTGCTCGTATCATGGGACGTCGTCCCCATTCTGTACTGGCAAATGAGAAGCAGTGCCTGAAGCGCCGTGATCCCACCCCGACTGAGAACATCAACAAGACGCGTCAGAGCTCGATTGTAATGGACCTCGGCGTCCCAGATACCATTCCAGTTGAGCTTGTAGACTTGTGCCGTGCCGATCGCGAGGGTCATATCGACAAGGAAGCCATCGACAGGGCTGATAGAGTCGGGACTTCTTGCCTCGTAAACAGCATCCAACGCCTTGTCTAGTGCTTTTGGAGACAAGAAAGGGTAACAGAGTCGGTCATGGCTGCAGTACGCATTCACGATCTCTGTCGCCATGCCCCTTGGTGGCAGGCTCGAGGCAGCGTTGAGGACCAAGCTTCCCGTTGCGCCATCGCCGTTCGATGTGAATCCCGGAGGTTGGCCGGCAATGAGTTGAGACGGCGCTGCAGGTTGACTGTGCGATTGAAGTAGATTGGCAAGGAACAGTCCACTTGTCGATCCGACGAAGTCTCTCCCGCCCCCAGCACTGAGTGACAGATGAATGACCTGACTGGCGATTTCGTTGCCGCCGGCAGGGGCTCGCTGCTCCTCGGTTTGCAGACCGAGGCTTGATGATGTGGCAGGGGTCACCAGCCTGTCTCCGCTACTCGCTCGTTCCTGGTGCTGATGTTGCTGGGCCTCGGCCAGCTTACCGGATAGTTCGTCATTCTCCGTTTGGAGGTCTCGTATCTTTTGCTCAAGTCTCTCTACATCCTGGCGTCGTAGTTCAATCTGGTGCTCCCTTGCTGCATACGTGCATTGCGCGTTGATCCTGGCACACGGCGCGCATGACGGCCTCGTACGGTCGCATCGGACCTTTCTGCGGTGACAGCGCTGGCACGCGCCGGTCCGACTGGCGGATGCCGGTGGCATTGAATGCAATCCTTGCCTCTCTCGTCTGTGCAGAGAATCAACTCATGTTGTCCTAGCAGTTGCTTGAGAGGGCTTGTCTGCGATGACGAAGGTTTGGCTGGCCTGTTGAAGGGGGTTGTTTCCGGGAAGTTGGAAAGTCTGGGGTAACCACCCAGCGTGGGGGCCTTTGAGTGCTGGAACAGGGGCATCTTAGCCAACCATCCGTCCCCGGTTTCGGTCATGTTAGTGGGTCCGGGGCAGGATTTCCTCATGGTGCACTGAAGACATTATCGGACTATATCGAGGATCACCTTCCCTTGATGAGTTATGAGCTTATTTTTCTTTGATCATTTAGGTAATTTTCGGAGTTTCACAGGATGTAGACTTTGTGATAGTTTCAGTCGCAGTGTGACAATTTGCCATGCTTGGGTCAGACCAACCTAGCAACAGCATCTCGACGACCAACACATTTTCCGGGGGAAGCTGAACTCTTGACAGGCGAAACACCACAGACTCAAGCGGAATGCGAGACATCACAAATAACACAAATTTCACATGTATATTGACCTGCTATTTGCCAGCGGGGAGTTAAGACTAACTACGCCTTCCGGCCCATCCCTTCAATTGACGAGAATTACCGGTCGATGCTGGCCTGCCCCGCTTCGACTGCCTCAAGAAGCTCAAAGTCTACGGCCATAGTACTAGACCATATCTATCCGGATAATCAGTCCAATCATCCGAGACAACTGAATGATGTACTGTATTTTAACTGGAAGCTATCGGTACAACTCTAGATAGACCCTAGAACTTCATGAAACTGTAATTGGAGGCTCAAGCGTCCACTGCGGGGTGGCTCTTGGACACCGGAGTTTTCACATTTTTCCGATTGTCCTTTGGACCAAAGGCAGTATTCATGGATGGTGTGAGTTTGTCCGACTCCACCGGAACATCTCAAGCACATGAATACAACGAGGAGGCAAGCAAGCCAATTCAGAAAGAGTCATAACCACGCCGAAGGGCCCCTGCCTGATGTCCTAAAGCACTGACATCTTGGAATTCAAGCGTTTGGGCTCTCTGTAATTTCAGCTATTGCGTATTCTCTTCAGGTCTACCCGAGCCACAATATGCCATCCGAGCCTACATCTTTACATAATTTCCAGTGGCGAGCGCCTATTTCCAACATGAGCTTCTTCAACAGCAAGTACATGGCCCTTCTTGGGGCATTTATCTTGTATTTTGTCGCCATCTCGATACTCGGCGCCTTGCGTCCAGGCCTTCGTCAGATACCAGGCCCGTGGATTGCTAGATATAGCCCTATTTGGAGAATGATGTTCGTGTGGAATGGGAAGGCTCATGAACGATACCGCGAGCTGCATGCAAAGCATGGACCAATCGTACGGACTGCCCCGAACGTCGTTGATATCTCGGATCCGTCCGCCATGTTTACTATATATGGCATCGGCAGCAAATTTCTCAAGGTTCGTGTATACAAGGTGGACAGCATATGACGAATTGATATTCATATGACAGTCTGCGTTTTATCACACTCTATCAATGGCGTACGAGGGCAAAAATATGCCTAGCATGTTCTCCACCACCGATCCCGAAGAGCACAAGGCCCTCAAGCGACCGGTTGCCCAGAAGTTCTCCATGAGCTCGATCCGAACACTTGAATATCTGGTGGACCCCTGCAGCCAGATTTTCACCGACGCGATGTTGGACATGCAGGGACAGGTTGTCGACCTCGGAACCTGGGTTCAATGGTACGCCTTTGACGTGATCGGCGCCATCTCGTTTGCTCGAAGATTTGGGTTCATGGAAGAACGCAAAGACATCAAGGGCATGATTGCAGGTATCGAGTTCGGACTTGTTTATGTCGGTCGGGTTGGGCAGGTGCCATTTCTTCATCCGTTTCTCCTCGATAACCTCACACTTAGGAGAATCTTCGCTAAACTAGTCCCCGTCTCGAGAGATCCCATCGCGACTTCCACAAAGGTATGTTAGACCGAGTCGATAGTGGCTTGGAGTACTTCTTTGAGAAGCTTGTTGGCTGATTATCTGGGTAGATGGTGTTGGAAGGCATCAAGGAGTACGACGCCGAAGAGGCGGATACTGCTCATAGACGAGACTTCCTCGCATACTTGCGGCAACAGCAGAAGTCCACCGGCACCATCATGAGTACGTGGGAGCTTATGAACCATCTAATGAACAATCTGTAAGTTCTCGGCGCGTTAGATAGTTCTAGGTCGTAGACGCGTTACACTAACAAGTCTTCATCTAGGCTAGCGGGTAGTGATACTACGGCCATTTCTCTCCGTGCTGTGTTCTACTATCTCCTGAAGAACAAACGCGCGTACCAAACACTGCAACAGGAAATCGATAAGGCCGACAGGGACGGCAAGCTGTCCCCCGTTGTACAGTACAGCGAGAGTCTGGAACTTGAATACTTGTGAGTGTTGAGATGCTTTCATCCGGGAGCATAGGAACCCTCGTGTACATGGATCAATACTGACACAAATACAAAAGGCAATTGTGTATCAAAGAAGCCATGCGCATGCACCCCGGTGTATCATATCCTCTCGAGCGTATAGTGCCTGAAGGTGGAATTGAGCTATGCGGAGTACACCTCCCGGCGGGAACTGTTGTGGGCATGAACGCGGCAGTCGTTCATTGGAACAACAAAATCTTTGGGCAAGATGCCGACGAGTTTCGACCAGAGCGTTGGCTCTGCCCTGAGGAGCAGGCGAAGAACATGGATCGGCACTTATTGACCGTAAGTCACAGCATTCTCTTCTGTTCATACTCGTTTATTGTTCCCCTACGTTCTTCACTTCTGATCTTCATCGTTGCCTACCTGAATACCACGAATCCGGTATTGGCTGATCAAGGACACTGCTGACATATGACATCGCTGGCTGAAGTTTGGAGCTGGCGCAAGAACGTGTATCGGGAAAAACATTTCGATCATGGAAGTCGGCAAGTTTGTGCCCCAGGTACTCCGCCAGTTCGATTTAGAATGGGCGTCAAGCGAGCCGGAATGGAAAGTCAAGACATATTGGTTCGCAAAACAGTCCGGACTCCTTGTCAGATTTACTCCCCGTTCAGCAGCTAGCAAGCAGCAGACTTGATTTGGTAATGAGAAAGTTTCAAGCACGGTTTTGAATTCGTAATGTATATCTAAGAATCGGCAGCGTTACGATCTTGGAATGAAGCAGGTTCCAACTTTGCTGGTATCAATTCAAATTTTCGCAAATAATCTCTTTTGTTCGTGAGAGGATGCTTGCAAGACTCATGAAACAAGAAGCACTTCAAGC
The DNA here is from genome assembly GCA_025328625.1 of Colletotrichum sp. SAR11_240. Classification (NCBI taxonomy): domain Eukaryota; kingdom Fungi; phylum Ascomycota; class Sordariomycetes; order Glomerellales; family Glomerellaceae; genus Colletotrichum; species Colletotrichum sp. SAR11_240. Next base: position 29,789 of record JAKMXA010000339.1, on the reverse strand, counting down.
TCTGCACTCCTCCCTCGTATTCCTCCCCTGGTGGCGGTCCCCAATGTTGGCACAATGCTAGAACAATGCTTTCGTAGGGTCTCATAGCCTGGGAGCCTTAGCTACCTGCTCTACGGCCTCCTCGACCTGAAGCCTATCCGACGGCAGAACTAAAGATCCTGATTGAGTCTCCATCTAATCGTAAGAGTGATGGTATTGCCGATTCGGTTTCCTTGTCTCCACTCAGTGATCGAAGCGGCAGGAATTGTGCCAAGCGCGCCCTGTCCTTCAAGGTCGATGGAGGCGCGGTTGAGTCTGATATCAGTGTTGCGGAACCGGGCTTGAATCTGCATCTCGGCATGCGCAGGAAGATCGTAATCATCGCCAAGGTGGATGCCAAGGAAGGCGGAGCCATCAGCCCGGTTCCAGACGGAAGCTTCGACTTCTCCTCCGGCCGAGCGGCCTTCCTGTGTGAGGGGGTCGCCGGGTGCAGGGATGGTCAGCTCGAAGCTGTTCCAAGTGGGTGCATTGAAGAATGGGACGCAGCCAACAATTGGTCGACAGACGGATTGACGCGATTTGAGATTTACCGCGTCATTGGGTGAGATAGGTAGGGGACTGGCGGAGGCGTAAGATAGGAACAGGAAGATGTAAGCTAGCGCTAAGGCTAAAAAGCTCTTTTGAGATGACATTGTGATATTGGGGAACCGTAAGACAGAGAGATATGACCGTGATGCAGGGCGTTGAATAGGCCGAAGGTGATCGTAGAATCTGGCGCGTACGAACCTCAACACCTGTGGAAACTGAGCACCGAGTTCGATTCTTATAGGTCGTGTGAGACGCACAATGTCTTCGACTTCAATCGGATTAGTCGGACATGAGATCCTGTTCATAAATTGTTAAAATCTGGATCTACCTTGCACATCGTGAGCCAACTGATTTAGTTCTCAACCTGTCTGGGCTGGTTCAGAACTCAAAGCAAAGTGCGGGTCTGCCGCACGACCTTTACTTTGCAAGAGAACAGTCGGTCCATGTTATGAACCTGTATTCGATCATCTAATTCAATTGACATCGGATGCACCACGTGAAGCTTAAATCGGCATGCCGCATTCCACATCTTTGTTTTGCACCTTCGCCTCATTGTCGTTTTGCAGACGTGGATCATCTCGCAAGAAGTCTTAACCGGCGAATTGGTTGAACTTTAAAATTTCGGGAACGCTCGGGGTAGAACCCATGATTATAGTTAATTGACAACTGAACTACCTGGTAAACTATATCATCTAGTTTATTAACATCAAAAACAGTCCAATTTGAAAAGTACGAACGGCTAAGCATTTTGTTCGAACCCTCCGTCAGATCCGGGTGAAGCCATAAAATAGCTGTCTCAGCACTATTCCGTTGCACCCAATTTTATCACTCAATATTACTTTTACCAGTCCTTTCACGACACTTGGCGACCTCTACAGCGGAGCTTTTAAACGAGTTTGCAGTGAACATTTTCCTCCTCGCGTTGCCTCCCGAGTTTGAACATCAGTAAGTGGTCAACTTCAAGTCCGTTACTTTGCTCTTATCTAACTGGGTTTGGCCGAATCTAGTGAAGTTCTCTTCTATTTCTCTCCTGCCAGCGCTGGCCGCGGGGTGTATGGCGAAATACTGCCACATCGACTACAACGATTGCTTCAGCCAAATCACCTTTCAGCAATTCTTCGACGACCGCATCCAGGCATGCGCTAGCCTGTCGGGCATCATCGATGGTGTATACGGGCCTGAGATTCAGTGCAAGGATGTCCCTGACTGGGTTCCGGCACCGAGCTCAATGATCGTAGCAGGCGCTGAATGCTCCTTCTCATGCCAAAAGGTGTAACAAGACCATGGATCAAGTCAATTTTGAGCCTGCATTCCACTTCCAAGAGTTAAAAAATTATTTATCATCACAACATTCAAAGTGAACCACACAACAAGAGTGACAATCCTTGAGTGAATCGCATGGCAGCATACTCGATTAAGCAGGGCCTTGGTCTAGCTTGTTCGAAAAACGGACGTTTTACTGGAAGTCTACTTAGTACGCCAAAGAAGCCTTGATCAAGCGCAATAATCACCCTTTAATTGACGAGCGTCAAGTGTACGGCAACGAATCGACATCGTCTATCCAACAAAAGCGGTGATGTACGATAAGAACTCACGCCGCTGACGTAACTGTCAATCTTCTCGGCTGATATAACGCTATCCATCAAGGACTTCTGGCCCCAAAAAGGCAATTCTTCCTAAGAAGGAAACACTGGCTTTTTAGAATACGAGAAGGAAGCACGCGTTTTAGGGACGCATCAAGGTATTAGCGGCATAAGAATGCAGGTTCACTAGCCTCAATTCAGTATGTTCTTCATACGCAGGCCCGCTTCTTGCTTACCGGTTGCATAGGTAGACAAGTCGAGATCCAATTGCGAATGTAGCTGACCGTCCACGCCAGGCCTGATGACGTATCTCACCACCATGTGCGTGCAGGTGTACATGGTCATTATATGAATGGTGTCTACTCCGCAATGACCGACAAAGTCTAAGTCGTGGAGTCAACGCCCTACCAGGTAAATTCGTACAACCCACGGTAGACAGTCTTCTGCATATTGGACCTGCAATGGCCGGCGGTGCAGTTCTTTCTCTCAATTCCACGGACATCTTCTTTACGACGCAGGGCAATGCGACTGGCATCCCCGTTCTGTTGATCCATGGCTGGGCTGCCGACCAGACCGATTGGGCCTTTCAAACCATGTTTCTTGTGCTTCTGCAGCTCTTTAATGTCGTTACCATGGACCTCCGAGGCCACGGCCGCAGCACCTTGTCCCAATCATGTTCATTGGTCATGGACCCAATCACTATGGCCGACGACGCTGCCGCTCTCCTAAAACACCTAGGTGTAAGCGCCTCTCACAAAGCCATCGTCATGGGACACAGCCTAGGTGGCACTGTTGTTACCGAGCTAGTTCATCGCTACCCAGACCTCATTCGTGGGCAGGTAATAGTTGACCCGTCATATTACCTGACTCCTGAGGTAACCGAGGAGCTTATACCTGCCCTCGAAGAGGACTTCGACAGTGCTGTGATCGCGTTCTGGGAGAACGAGGTTACATATCCTGCAGACACGCCGGATTATATCAAAGAATGGCACAAGCTCCGTACATGGGGCGCTGATGAGATGGCGATGATTGCTGCGTGGGTTCAGATGAGTGATGCGCAAGGGCTGAGTGGCATGGATTATCTGAGACCAAAGAAGATTGCAGGGATTCCGAGGCTGGTTTTGAGCAATACGGAAGCGGGCAAGGAGGTCGAAGAGGCAGCCGGTACTGATGATGAATTTGACACGGTTGAAGTCATAAGTGTTGGACATTGGATCATGAAAGTTGATCCGGAAAGATTTAACCAGGCGCTTGAGAAGTGGATCTGGGCTTGGATGTGAGTTGATGGTACAGAGTAGAGATTGTGACCCAGCTTCAAGACCATCTATCAAGATAAATTCGAGTCTGCTAACTATTTCCCGTATTAACAACATTGAAATGAGAAAGCCATTCTTCGCAATTTTTGAAGTTAACCATGCCATAAGAGTCGGGTGACGATGGTTGAGCGAAGTGGCGCGGTACCTAGCAGCGACTCAACAGCGGCAAGACCGCAGACTTCCAGGTTGTCAGAAGCCGCGCGCCTTGCTGCTTGCACTGGCGTGAGCAAGGCATGAAGCCAACTCTCCAAAACAGTTTTAGATGACGACGTGAGGCTCTCGCGCAAAAATACAGAAGCCGGTTAGAACGGGACACTTTCTAGTTCAGTTGCGGGCCTACGCACTGAACGACGAGTCATTGGTTTTACACATGACTCAACGCTTAATCTATTTCGAAGTATCGCGTATAGACAGCGAAGGGCATTCCCAGAAAACTTCGAAGATCTTCACGAGCACGAACTCTGCAATTTCCCCCCTCACTCGCATGCTTGCAGCCCCAAGGCTCCACAGGTCACACATCAGCATTCACCACTTGCTCCTGGGGAGCCTCATTCAGTGTAATTGGCCCGCCTCCGCTATGACGATGTCGCGGGACCGTTCGTATTTCATCGAGTTGTCTCGGTGTCGCTAATCAACTCCGCGGCCACTTCGATCACAGAGAGCACCAAATTGATCAACTCGACGCATCCACTTCGGCAAGTATTTCTCTTTAACTTAGAGGTGTCTTTAGTTGCAGAACCTATGAACTACGGCACACAGCCTACTGCCGGCCAAAAGGCTCTTCTTGGGTAGACCATACTTTCGTCATTGGGGTGTTTGAGAAATGAATGGGTCTAAACCGAAAATATCGCCTAATCGCTCTTGGTAACGAAGTGACACAAAAAAGACGGCTGGAAGGGCTTTTGTGATTGCTGTGATCAATGTCGTCATACGCCGGCCTTGGGTCACACTACGGATGAGATACGGATGAGGTTCACCAGCGAATCGTCGTTACACTATTTTGCGTCATCTTGTCAGGGTTCTGAAACTCTCGGAGAAGACAATGGTTACAACCACTGAACTATGGTTAGAACTACATCAACATCAGCAGCGTAATAGTCACACGGGAGACCACTCCGATCGTCTCATGGTCTTCGCTGTCGAACTTAAGCTTCACAATTCACTGTATCTAACAGCACGCAACTAATCATTCCTTTTCTGTGGGTGACCATCCTCTCTGAACGATGATATCTTAGACTGATATTAAAGTATTGCCACTCAGTCCTGAATCTCAAACTATGGCATTTGATTATGTAGGGCGTATAGGGCGAGGGCACTGACGGTTGAAAACTCAAAGCCATGTCTGTGAGAACCTCGTCTAGAGCAATTAAACCTTGCATGTCAACTTAAGCTTAAGAGCTTATTGCAAAACCACAACTGTCCGTCTTTCCCCGGCATTGCCTCTGCTGCCCTCTTTATAGGCTCTCCTTGAATTATTCTTCCTCTTTACCGTCGGTACCTAGCCGAACGTCATGCCCGAGAGTAAATGCGTAACGTGCCTCCTTACCTCCGTCGATGCCTTCTTAACTTCCATTTTCTTCCCCCTCTCCTCATTTACAGTCCATCTGTAGGAGTCGGAAGCCGAAGATGTGTGCCCTAGAGTGACTGCTCCCCAACTCTGCGAGGCGCCCTGATTACAGAACGGTTGCACTCGATGATGCATGAAGAAGCTCTCTGATGACGGCTGTCAACTTCTGCTGAATTCCTGCCGTTAAGATCAGAGACGATTTTTTGGAGCACCTTTCGCACAGCCATCGCCTCATCAATCATGGCGTTTTCGTCTAACTATTCACCTTCAACTTCACCATCTAACTCTCTTTCGAATCACATTTCAATGAGGTCTCAATCTAGGATAAGATTGTATTATTATTGGGCATTGGCACTTCATCCTCAATACCCAATTTGAATCATTTCAAAGAAACACCATAGATCATCAAACATCCGGATACTCAAAATGGACGTCAACCTTGACCTCAAACTCGCCTGCCAAGCGACCTAACCCCACGTGGAGAGCTTGCCTGCATTCATATCAGCACGTGCAGTCAACGGTACTCTGTGATCAGAGTGGAACACTTTTCGGCATGCGGAGTAGTCCGCGACATTTTCTGCCTACCCCGTCTTCGAGGGTTTGAGGTGAGGGTGATGCCGGTGGGAGGATAAGGTTTGCTGTCTTGCTGGGCTTCTTGGGACCCGCTTGGAATTGATACTGTGTAAGGGGTGCATTCTTCAAGCCCCTGCAACTTTCAGTGCTACCTGACGTAGCTTGCACTGTACGAATGAGTCGCTGACATGTCCCTGCTGAATCGTGTATGAAGACGTAGTTTGTTCGAGTTGAATATCAGCTCTCGTGCTTAGCAATTGAACGGGTTCCATTGAACGCGCCCAGCTCAGTGGAGCCTTGCAATCTGTACGCGCAATAAACTTGAGCAATGGCCTGGATGGGGCAATACCGAATGTCATGGTGATCCTGCAAGGGGCAAGGATCCTTTGCAGATAAGACAACAGAATCCGAGAAACCAACTGACTAGAGAGAAACAGTTGGCTGATACAGGGGATACAAGGAAATATTCTGCTCAAACAAAGCTGGGACAATAGCACGCAAACGGCTATTCCTAGATGCGCATATGCCGCAGGGTTGAGAGACCAGGCCTCGACCCCGGAGCAGTACGAAGTGGGGCGCCACCGGTGAACATTTGTTGGAGCGCTTCGACTGCTAGAACCCTTGAAGCAGCCCAGATCAAGTACTAGTAGGTGTCATTCATGTCATTCGACCACACGTCCGCCCTGAACCTCATTGCAGTGGTCACCTCTTGCTTCCCGAGCCAGTGACTGGAAGCAGAGTATCGAATAATCGTCAACAATGGCGTCCAACACGTCGTTGTACGGGTGCATACTTGCAACTATCTTATTTTACTTCAGTTACAAAGCAGTGTCGGAACGGCGAAGAAGAGCTGGCAAAGTCTCAGTTACGAGTCTTCCCATACTTGACCAGGGGAAATGGTGGGACGTGTTCAACCTCAAGCCCAAGTTTAGCTTCTATCTCGATGGCAGAAAGGCTCTTGGGCGCGCAATTGAGGAAGCCAATGGCAAACCCTTCCGCATCGTTGGTCCTGGAAGAACACTCACCGTCTTGCCTCCCCCTTACGCTGAGGATATTAGGAATGACAAGAGACTGGACTTTGGAAAGGTCGTGGCCCAGGTATCTTCTACTCTCTGTCCTTCTTGATAATTATGTTCTAAAACGTTGTTTCAGTTTGTTTCTCATGAAATCCCCGGTTTTGAGGGTTTTGCGAGCGGTCTGAACGACCTGCCTGTCGTCTTGGATATGTGCAAATACAAGTTGACAAGGGAGCTTGGTATGTACAAAGATATGAGACTCTAAGGGACAGTAGCTTACCAGTCTCAAGCGAGTGTTATAGAGCCTCTGCCGGCTGAGTCCGAGATGGCCATTGAAGATATTCTACAGATACCCCACAGCGACGGTAAGAGCACTTCCATCAGATGTAGAGTTTTTCTTGGATTAGAACAATGGACTAACACTTACACAGAATGGCAGAAAGTTCCAATCAAGCAGCGTTTGAATCTGCTTGTTGCTCGTGTCTCTGGGCGGGTTTTCCTCGGTGAAGAGCTGTGCCGTGACCCGGCGTGGCTCAACATTGCCGTCAGTCACATCATGACTGGCTTCCTGGCAGCTCTGAGTCTGAGAATGTTCCCAGCATTCATGAGACCCTTTGTTCACTGGTTTCTGCCTCCTTGCCGCAAGCTTCGGTCCCAAGTGGAGCAGGCCCGAAGTCTGATCCGCCCTGTCATTGAGAAGCGAAAACAAGAGAAAGCGGCAGCCATTGCGAAGGGAGAAGCTCCCACAGAGTACAACGACAGTATTGAGTGGTCGGACACGTATTCGAATGGTCGCAAGTTTGATCGCGCGGATCTTCAGCTTGGACTTTCTATTGCCTCCGTGCATAACACAACCGATCTTCTTTCTCAAGTAGTTTACGATCTTGCCGGTGATCCTGAGATGGTACAGCGTCTGAGAGAAGAAGCAAAGCAGGTGATTGGAGAATCGGGATGGTCCAAGACATCTCTCTACAATCTCAAGCTACTTGACAGCGTCATCAAGGAAAGCATGAGGATCAAGCCCATTCTCACCGGTAAGTCATATACGGACAGACTCATACAATCTTCACGAGAAGGACGCTGACAGGCGATGTTGTTACACAGTCGCCATGCCCCGCGAAGTCACCGAGGAGATGACTCTTCCAGACGGCGTGATATTGCCAGAAGGCACTGTCATCGGCGTCTCAGCAGAGCGTCACTGGGACTCGAACATTTACCCTGAGCCGCATACCTTCATCGGAGACCGCTTCCTGAAGATGCGACAGACTCCCGGGAAGGAAAACGTTGCCCAGCTCGTAACGACCAGCATTAACCACCTGGGGTTCGGGCACGGCAATCACGCGTGCCCGGGCAGGTTTCTCGCCGCGGCCGAGATCAAAGTGATCTTGACTCAGCTGATTCTGGGGTACGAGTGGAGAGTGATAAAGGGCCAAGAGCCAAACATTCGGGTGCTCGGCGTGAATCTCGACTCAGACCCTTCGGCCAAAATTGAGATTCGGCGGTGTGCGGTGTAGTAGTAGCAACAGTATGAAACTGGAGGCTATTTGAAAAGGCCCGAAAGATCTCGCGTGCGCGACTTGGCCAAGGACGTAACTGAAGTCGGACTGGCCGAAAATGAAAATGAGTTGTGATCGGCGTAAAGCCCGTAGCCCCCAAAGATGAGCATAAGGCTGTGAGGATGAACACGACTCGCGGTTGCAGGTGCAGATCAAGATGTAGCACGGCAAGAGGAACAGGTGCATTGGCATTACCGGGAAGGAAGCCGAGCCAATGACTCGGGATACCCTGGACACAACCCCGGCGCGAGTTCCAGTGAGACCCTTGCCTGCAGGGTATCATTTTGAGGAGCTTCGTTGCTGTGCTGTTTGGGAACATGTTCGCGCAACCTCTTATCGGCTGCAACGAAGGCCCGCTTCAAGCTCGAAGCCTCGAATGTTTGCTGGCGTGTTTGTCAGATCCCCCACGTGCGTTCCTCTCGGTGGTTCTCGAAGTTATCGCCAAAAATGGCCTCGTCACTGCTTTGGAGCTCGTCTAGGCTCTCCAATGGACTACAGTCTGATAGTGTGAGGAGAATGTTCACGCTGCTATTTTGCGTTGTAAGTGATGAAGAAATTCCCATAAACGTGCAGTGATGGTTGGTCTGACATGCTGCAGAGTGTCCTGTACACACTTTGGAGGATCTCGTATAACGTGCTCCTCCATCCTCTGCGCAAATTCCCTGGGCCGAGACTTTGGGCGGCATCGCGCATACCATTTGCAGTCACTTGTGCCACGGGTCAGGGGCACCGGAAGATCTTGCAACTGCACGAAAAGTACGGCGATATTGTACGAGTGGCTCCGGACGAGCTGGTCTTCTGCTCACCAGACGCTTGGAAAGAGATTTACGGGCGCCGAAAAACCGCAAGAGGCGAAATCAGCAAAGATTACGTGCATTATGCCGAGGCCAAGGACAGCATCCTCGGCGCACCAAAGGATAGGCATACTCAATTACGGCGAATCCTGAGCCGCGGCTTCACTAACTCAGCGGTGCTCGATCAAGAAGGTCTGATCAAGTCTCATGTCGATCAATTGTGAGTTTCATCCTTTTCTGCCTCAGAGGTAATCTGAGAGTGGTACATCGAGGTTCAAGTTGCTGATGGACGATGCCCCGCTGCAGGTTCAACATTCTGGCCGAGCATGAACAATCACAAGGGCCCCGAACGCCAATCGACATGAACAAGTTGTTCGACTTCGTAGCTTTGGATATCATCACCGATTTAGGCTTTGGCGATTCTTTTCATTGTCTTCATACACGAAAATACCACCCTTGGGCTCAATTCTTCTTGGACGCACTGCCAGCGATTGCTCTTGCTACCGCTTTGAAGCAGTTTCAAATCATCTTCAGCGTTCTCATGGCAATGGCCCCCAAGTCTGTTCTTCAAAAGCACGAGAACATGGTGCGGCTGACAAACGACATTGTTAAAAGGCGGCTCGATGAGGCTGATCGGCCTGATCTTATTCAAGCCATGAAGGAGCCTACGTCTGGGGCTGGAACTAAAGTAAGTACTCTGCTTATTCCATTAGGTTTCAATTAGAATCTAACCAAAGGTGTGACCAGCAACCTTTGAGTTTGCAGGATATCCAAGCGAATGCTCAGATCTTGACAATGGCGGGTTATGACACAACTGCCACGGCTTTAGCAGGCACCACGTATTTTCTGGCAGAAAACGCCGATGTCATGACGAGACTTACCCAAGAAGTACGGAGCTCTTTCAAAGAAGAGAAGGAGATTACTATCTCAAGTACCAAAAGCCTTGAGTACCTCAGAGCCGTCATTGATGAATCCCTGAGAATGTATCCGCCGGGTGCATCAGGGATGCCGCGTCGCATAGGCGAGGAGGGAGACGTCATTCTAAGTCACCACATCCCCGCAGGAGTAAGTCGCCACGTCTTGGTTGTTCTGTTGTTTTCTTCCAAAGTTTATTTGCGCATCAACTAACGCAAACCTCTTAAAGACTATCGTGTCAATATGGCAGTACGCCATGTACCACAATGCGAAGAATTTCTCTGAGCCAGAGTCCTTCATCCCTGAGCGATGGTCAAATGACAAGATCGATCTCAGCGACAAACGAGAAGCGTTTCAGCCCTTCTCATTCGGGCCTCGTGACTGCATCGGGAGACAGTATGTTTTACCCCTTTGAACCCCCGTACCATACATGTCTTGATAGACCATACTGACCAAGATTGCGCAAAGTCTCGCGTACGCAGAAGTTTGCACTATCATTGCTAGATTGGTTTGGAGGTTTGATCTGGAACTTGTTGACGTGCCTGGCCAAAATTGGCTCAGCAGGCAGAAGAATTATCTCCTGTGGGATCGAGGTCCACTCAACATTCGACTCAAACAAAGAGCATAGAATAGTGTAAGCTCAACACATTGAGCAATTCATGAATTCCCTTATTCGTTGAATTACCCCAGTTTGCAATCTTCAATCTACACTCATAGATCTTTGAAAGTGATTTGAAGTGATTTAGATCTGAAGTTGTTCAGACGAGTTCATGGCTCTTCTCCGATGTGTTTCCAGTTCGGGACTCAGCAACTACGAGATGCAAGTTGATGGGTGTATTGCCATTTCTTGTGTCATTTCCTATGACATAATATTCGAAGGCTATTACTAGTCTCATCTGATATTGATTATTTGCTCGTTCACAATCGATAGCGAAACTGATGCATGTACAAGATAGGTATTGTACTTGTTGATCGGAGATAATATCTAACTAATAAGGTACAATGAGTTCTCCAATATCCATCTCTTCTTTCCTCCTGCGGATCTGAATCTTTGTCCATGGACTTGCTGCATTCAGCACGCCAAGGTTAACAACATGGGGACCCTCGACCGGAAACCTCCACTCGTACTTCAGAAGAAAGTGGCACAGGATGATCTTGACCTCATTGGCGGCGAAGAACCTTCCAGGGCAGGCATGAGAGCCGTGACCAAAGCCGAGCTGGTTGGGGCTGGTGGAAACCAAGTACGATTGCTGCTTCAGCTCCGGGTTTTGGCGCATACGGTGGAATCGGAGACCGTCAAACTTCTCGCCGTCCTCGTAGAAGGAGTTGTCCCACATGTGAGTTGGCCCCACTCCAAGAAGCGTGCCTTGCGGGATCAGCATTCCGTTGGCAAGACGGAAATCTTCCACGGCAATGCGGTTGAGAAAGCCTAGCATGAATGTTAGTTTTACCATTTCAGAAATAGGGGACAAGTACTGACAGTTGGCAACCGGGTTAATCCGCTGCACTTCCTTCAGAACACTGTCCATCAAGTCGAGTTGAGCCAGCCCTGCATTGCTGAGACCGTGGACACTCAACACAGAGACAATCTCCTGACGTAGCAGATCAATAAGCTCTTCGTGCTCCGATAGAGCAAGCAGCGTCTTCTCAAGCAGATCCGCGGTAGTATGGATAGCGACCATCGCCAAACTGATCTGAGCCGTCGCCATGTCAATCTTCCTGCTGAGCGTAGCCAACGCCTGGTCGAAAGCATATTCCGGCTCGAGGCCGCTCTCTTTTGCGCGCTCAACCTCGCGCGCGCGCTGGTCCATGATGGGCTTGAGGACGCGGCGGCATCTGACGAGGTCGTATCTCAGAAGCCAGCAGGGAGGGAGGATCCATTGCACGAAGCGTTTGCTCCACGTGGGGAAGAAGCGCAACGTGATGCTCGCAATGAGGAAGTGTTTCGTGTACTTGGCCATGGCCCCGAGCCACTCTTCGCTGCGGCAAAAGGTCTTGCCTCCAAAGACTCTTGACGACGTTTTTGCTACGAGGCTGACGATGGGTGCGCCGAGTTTGAAGTCCTTCCATTCTGCTGACGTTAGCTTCAACGATGCACTTTGAGCGAACGGGACAAGTTTTAAACTCACCATAACTGTCTGAATACACCTCCGAAAGGGAGTCTGAGACTTCTTCCGAGATGGCTGGGATCATTTTACCTGAATTTCAACTATAAGCCGACAAAGCCCAAAAGAATCAATTCTCTTCTCGAAGTCAAATGCTTCGCATACCCAGATTCTTGGTCGTCAAATGGTCCTTGACCAATTTTAACATGTCTTGGTCAAGAACATCGCCGATTGGCTCGAACCCTTTCAAAGAACCATTTTGGACCTTGATATAAATTAACATGAGTTCAAACTTTCATGCTGACAACATACCTCTTGGATGGCCTTAAGACTACTCATCACAGGGTTGACACGGATCTCGCTAATCATCGAAGACGGCACAATCAACGCCTTCCCCAGCTCCATGTTCAGCCAGTACGGCGTGTCATGATACTTCTCCGCATACGAGGCAAAGTGCTTTCTGGGCGCCTTGATGAAGGCGGCCAGACGGAATAAAGTGACGAACTCAAACGGTCGTATGGGATTCGCGATAGGGAAGCCACCCTTGCCGGCTGCCTTCTCTCCCATTGCCATGTAAGCGATGAGCATGAGAGAGACAGCCACCAAGTACGGCAATAACCCGTCATTGCGGAGTGCTTCGGCGTCGAAGCCCGCGACATACAGCCGCTTGAGGATCGACATTGAGTTGGGTTTTCGGAGGAACTGACAAGAAGAGTGAATTTTGCTGTTGGAAACGACCTCTGTCGACGGCAGCCGTGGATGGGGATGTCGGCGGATATCCTACGAAACACAGCAACTGCATGTATTTGCCAAGAGCAGAGAAAGACGGGAGAAAAGCTGATCTCCGCGCTAGTCATACACCCTTGAGAGAATCAACCACAAGCAGGGGGCTCTCTCACAGCTTTGACATCACGAAGCCGTTCTTTTTTCGATCACAAACTTTAAAAGGCAAAGAGGAAAGGATTCCCGCGCCCCTGTTTTCATTCACAGACGCAGCCTCGCGTACGCCGAGTGTTCCCCATAACGAGACATATTGGCGTTTGAACGGTGCTGGCATCGCGGCAGCCATCCCGAGCGCGCGCGGCAGCGTGAAGTGGGCATCGCAAGAGTCGTTGTTTACACGCCGAGTCATGTCCGCCGCTGCTATCGAGAGCAAGATCCTCTCGGCCTGGGCGCGGGCTCGGCACGGGCACGGTGCGGACACGGCGCGGGGCGGCGTTTGCTAGGGCTAGACAGTTCTTGACAGTGTGTGTAAGTTACGTGCCGGGGTTATCTAGTAAGTTGTTTTCGCAACGTCCGAGGGAGATCCGTACCCCTCGGATTGCGACTCCGACTCGCGAGGCAACACCCTTGCTTGGTTTAATATACATCTCAGGTCCAATCCGGTGAGGCCTTTGATAATCGTGGGCGCGCCCGCAAGAACCCAGGCCGTTGTGATGCACACCCTTGGGATGCGACTTACGTGACCCCGCCATGGTCCGGGGATGCTGACTCGAAAGGGTTTCTATCTGATCGTCACCTAGAATACCCTCAGATAACGAGAAACGTCATTCATCGCCGTGAAGCGCATGCCGTCTCCAGTAGTGGTCGCTCTTATACATGTAGAAAAACACACCACGAAGACGCGAGCACCGGTCCTCCCAGCATCGGCAGCGCGCGTCATCGTACCACACTTACACGGCAATTAACTTTACTTGGATTTTCCAACATCGGACTTTGTTTGACTTACACGGCGATTTGACCTACATTTGGATTTTACAGCAAACCACTGCGCATCGCCGTCTTGCGCTCAACGCACACACACCATGCCTACCTTCGCACAACCAGTTCCGGACGACATCGTCGCCTCGTCAGGGCTTCGGTCAAAGTTCCGGCCTCATGTGCACGGCAACTACCAAATCTGCGTGGAGCCGTCAAAGGGGATGGAGACATTCTACAACGACGCCATGTCAACACAGCTCGAGTCCAAGACTCTGGCAGATATCCCTGGGCTCGGGCTGGTTCACCCAATGGCGCTGGCCATGGCCAACTGTCTGCCGGAGCGGTTGCCGGCCATCACGCGGTTTGCGGACTTCACTATTCTGAATGATGATTATTATGACATTGCAAAGAGAGACGAGGTGAGAGATACTCTGAGCCCAGAGCTGTACCTGTCTTGGATACTGTGGACTAACGCGGGGTTTCTCAACAGATTGAGAAAGTCAACAGTGATATCCAAAATGCGCTGCAAGACGCCTCGGCGCCTGGCAGTAAGACCCAGAGCTCAGCCGGCTCTGATAAAGACTTCAAGCCAAAACAGATGCAGGCTGCTCTGGTCCTTGAGCTGATCATGCTGGACCAGCAACTTGCGATGGACATCATGTCGTCCTACAGCCAGGGCCTTGATGTCGCCACCTTTGCTCCAGACAATCTGAGGACGTTGGACGAGTACTTGCCCGTGCGGAAGGTCAACTCTGGTCTTGAGTAAGTAAACCTACCTCCACGGGTACTGCCATTGATGCTAACCTACCTTCGTAGCGTCACCGCCGAAATGGTCTGCTTCGGCATGGGCCTCCGCATCTCCCCCTCCGACAAAGCCAAGCTCCGCCCGGTAGTCGACCTCGCCAACTTCGCCATCACCGTCGTCAACGACCTCTACAGCTGGCCCAAGGAAATCAAGTGCCACCTCGAGACCCCAGGCTCCGAACTCCCCTTCAACGCCGTGGCGGTCCTCATGCGGCATGGCGGGTACTCCGAGCCCGAGGCCTTCCGCATCCTCTACGCCAAGCAGGCCGAGCTCGAGGCCGAGCACCTGCGCCAGCTCGACGCGCTGCGCGCGCAGGAGGGCGGCCGACTGCCCGAGAACCAGGAGCTCTACGTCGAGAATGCGCAGCGCGCGGTCTGCGGCTCGGAGCTGTGGAGCGTGTACACCAGGCGGTACCCGTCCAAGGCGGACCTGCGGCAGCCGGAGGTTGAGTTTGTGGACGGGGCGTTTAGGTATGTGGCTGACAGCGAGGGCGCTGGTGAGGAGAAGGTTGTGTCTGAGAGTGTGGGGTCGTTGCCAACTGAGGTCGAGGACGAGTTCTCCTCGTCGGATGCGTCGCCGGGCTCGGTTGACCAGGCTATTTCGACCCCGCCGTCGACGACGTTCTGCAGCTGCGAAGACGAGGAGGAGCATATCGCCGACGTTAAGGCAGTATGCGAAGACGAGGCTGACGGTGTCCGGGACATGTCGGATATCTCCCAGAAGTCCAAGAAGAAGATCGACACTCTCCTTCCTGAAGGACCAGGACTCATAACCTACGCGTCCCGACTGGAGGCTGCTCCCGACCACGTCAGTAGACCCCTTGAACTATCTGTTGCGATACTCAACAACTAACCCAACTTTCATTTTTACAGGCTGTCATCGCTCCAATCAAGTACCTCGCCACACTTCCCTCCAAAGGCGTCAGAGACACCTTCATCGACGCGCTCAACTGGTGGCTCGAGGTCCCGGAAGACTCGCTGCGAACCATCAAGACCATCATCAGCATGCTCCACGACTCATCTCTAATGTATGAAAGCAAACCCTTTCATTCAAAAATAGAAAAACGCTGACATTGTAATCATCCAGTTTGGACGACATCGAGGACGACTCTACCCTGCGGAGAGGCAGCCCCGCGGCGCACATGATCTTCGGAACGGCGCAGTGCATCAACGCCGCGAACCACATCTTCGTCATGGTGCTCGCCGAGCTGCAGAAACTGCGCAGTCCGTTG
Organism: Colletotrichum sp. SAR11_240; assembly: GCA_025328625.1. Lineage (NCBI taxonomy): Eukaryota > Fungi > Ascomycota > Sordariomycetes > Glomerellales > Glomerellaceae > Colletotrichum > Colletotrichum sp. SAR11_240. Next base: position 14,060 of record JAKMXA010000339.1, on the reverse strand, counting down.
AAGACTGCTATCCTCATCGGTACGTCCAGCGCCGTCAGGGTGTGGAGAAATATCAATAACTAACACGAAAACAACAGAGGAACTGGAAAGCCTTTTCGTGGGACAGGCAGATGACCTGCACTGGAAGTACCACGTCGACTGTCCCTCGACGGAGGACTACATGGAGATGATCGACAACAGTAAGTGGCCGTCCGCCACCACAACTGTCCCCTAAGTATACTGACCAGACGCCCCAGAAACCGGCGGCCTCTTCCGTCTATGCGTCAGACTCCTCCAAGCAGAGTCAACAAGGACCGAGTAAGCCACCCCGTTCTCTCCCTCCCTAACCATCCACTAACACCCCCGCCCAGCGTCCTCGACCTCGACCCGCGCCCCTTCGTCCGCCAACTAAGCCTCTTCTTCCAAATCCGCGACGACTACCAGAACCTCGTCTCCGACGCCTACGCCAAGCAGAAGGGCTTCGCCGAGGACCTCGACGAGGGCAAGATCTCGCTACCCATCATCCTCACCCTGCAGCGCGCGCGCACGCGCCCCGAGATCATGGGCGTGCTCAAGCACAAGCAGCCCGGCCCGATGGCGATGGAGATGAAGCAGTACATCGTGAGGGAGATGGAGAAGTGCGGCGCGCTCGAGTCCACAAGGGAGCTGCTGCAGGGGATGCAGGAGGACTTGATCGCGGAGTTGAGGAGGTTGGAGGGCGACTTTGGGGCGAAGAATGCCACGTTGGAGTTGGTGTTGAGGAGGTTGTGGATTTCGTAGACTTTGGGTTTCAAGATTAGTTGTCGTGAAAAGGTTTTGCATGGTTGGAAAAATGGGTTATGGAGGCGTTTGTTTGGTTTTGGGATGGAATACAATTGAATTCTTTAGTCAAGCGCCCTCGAAGCTGATGCTGACTACCGCGAGAACCAGGCGAGAGGCTCGCGGAGCCGTCATCTTTGCAACCTGTTGTAGGATATTGGGGTCAGTCATCGGATCATGTCCAGAAAGGGACCGCCGGAGAACGTGACCAGTATCGATGATGGCCAAATGGAAATCAGCGAGTCAATGTGTCTTATAAAATGCAATCAATTACGCGATGCTCCGTTATGTGTCATCCGTTGCCTTGGCCGACAGAATTCGGCATGCCCATGAGAAACTCCAAGAGAGTCCTATTGACCAGAGAAGTATACCAATCTCCCATAATGAAACAATCTCATCCAACAATTAAGGTACCTGAAGGTGCGCTCGAAGCAGACTACTGGAAGAGCTTGCTGCCGTGGTACTTGACTTCCTTAGGATAGGCGGAGGCGACGACGGCATCCGTACGCTCGGGAAAGCCCTTGAACGAAACGGCGTACGAGGCGACAGAGTGCGCAACCAACTGATGAGAAGTTAGTCTCGGAACAAAGCCGTTACTAGTCAGGGGCATCTTACCTTGGTGTTGATCTCCCAAGCGGTCAGGTTCACGTTGCCGACATCATCGCAAAGCTGGTGGTAGCAAGGATCGTACCAGTCACCAGCCTTGCCGCCGAACTGCTTGGCCTCCTCCTTCGTCTTGATGCCCTCAGCACCTGTTGCAATACCTCCACCAGGGATACCGTTGCGAATAAACGCATCGTAGTCGCTTCGGCCATCAAAAGGAATGAAGGTGTAGGGGAGGTCGTGTGCCTTGTACCAGTCAACGTACAAGTCGCGGAGCTCCTCGGAGCCGGTGGGGTTGACGGCGTTGGTGGCGTTGTAGACCTGGTAGGCGTAGTTGGGGCTGGCGAGCATGTCGTAGTCCATGAACAGGCGAATCTTCTGGTTCTCCTCGGGGCTGAGGACAGATACGTAGTAGTCGGAGCCGAGAAGACCCTCCTCCTCAGCGGCCCACCAGGCAAAGCGAACGCAGTTGTTGACGCTGAACTTTGTGAGTTGAGTGGCAATCTCCAGCAGAGTCAAACTGCCAGAACCGTCGTCGTTGATGCCAGGGCCCTCGGTAACACTGTCGCTGTGGCCGCCGAGCATGACGCAGTTGTCAGGGTCGCCCTCAGTGGTCTGGGCCAGGATGTTGGTGGTCTGAATGGTGTTGACGACAGCGTCAATGTAGGCGATGGCGTCAACCTTGTCGCCCTTCTTGAGCTTGTCGATGATGGGCTGCGCATCATCAAGACCCAAGCCGAAAGTGGCGACGTGGTTGGGAGAAGGAGTGCCAAGCGTTCCGTGGACGGTCTCGCTCTCATAGTTGTAGACGATGGCAGCAACCGCACCAGCCTTGCCAGCGTTCTCGCTCTTGGTGCCAAAGGGGCACGTGCCACGGAGAACGAAGGCGATGTTGCCGTCGACCTCAGCAGGGTAGTCGGACTCATCGCAGCCTTCGTTCTTAACAAGAACGATATCGCCGTGGACAGGTTCCTTGTTCTTGGTCGGCGGCGTCAGGGCCATGGGCGACGCGGACTTGGGGATCGTGTCACCGATGACAAGACGGGACTCGAAAACATTGCCCGAGACGGCGGGGAAGGTCTGGTTCCAGACCTTGTAGTAGTCGCCCAGCTTCTGGAGGTTGAAGTTGATGTAGTCCAACGTTCCGAGGTGACCTGTGTATCGTGAGCAAGAGAAGAGTGGAACGTGGGACAGCGGGGGCATGGCGTACCATCGCTGCCAATGACGCGCGTGGGGTGGTTGTACTCCTCCTCTCCCAGCTTTGCGATTTCGTACAGCTCCTTTGCGCGCGCGAGGAGGTTATCGGAGGAGATGGTGTCCTGCAGAGCCTCGGTCTCGACCAGAGGTCTCTTGGATGAAGATGTCGACGGCGATGTCGAGGCAACTGGCGTGTCGTCGGCAATCAGCGGCGCTTGCTGGGCAAGTACCTGTTGGTCCTGCATATGCAGGGCGGCAGCGCCACCAAGCAGGGCCAAACCGGCCAATTGAAGTCGTCGTGCGCCCGCCATTGTGTAGCACTCTGTTCACGGACAAAACCTTGAGATGCAGAGATGATGTTGAGACGAGGTTGGGAGCTGTGACGGAGGGATGTGTCACAGACGTCAACACAAGAGCGAGAGAGACGGGTCAGAGACAGGCAGGTGGTCACACGGACACCACCCCGGAGCTGGGGCGAGCTGGGCTGGAGCTGTTGCGATAGACGACCGATATCGCGATATCGATATCGGTTAGTCATCCAGCCGAGGCGCAGCGCCTGGCCCCTGCTCGTTTCATCATCAGACAGCTCTTATCTTATCGCAGCTCGCCTGCTGGTTGCTGACATAAGGTTCCCTCCTGATAAGACATGGTCCCCTCGCTTCCCGACGCGATTACGTACGGGGTGCGTCGCTGGCGCAGGGAAGGCGCTCCAAGTGCAGATTGCGGCTGCCCCTGTGTTCCCCGGTCGTTCCCAATTTCCAGGGGCCAAGCCGCCCCCCAATTCTAAAATGCGCAGGTTTTCATAGGGGGAATCAGGACACAGTGGACCGGAAGCTGCTGACAATGGAACTGCTGGCCGCTGCTGCCGTTCCCCTCGGGTCCCGCATCCCTCGTCCACCACCTTTTTGGGGGCCGCATCCACATCCTGAACCAGCACCAAACCCGGCGGGACACCTTGGACTTGGGACGAAGACGAGGCACGATCCGTCTTCCGTCTCCCTTTTTTGTTTGTACTCTGTTCACTTGAGTACCTGCCGTCTTGCCGTCTGCATCCCCGTCGTGCAGAGTTAGCCATGAGATTGAGCTGGACATCACCATCGACGACCGTCCAGAATGGGTGATACAGGAGCTACCGGAGCTTGGGCGAGAGGTGCGTTTTTTTGCTCGTGGCCGTCGGACAGCTGGACTGCTTCCACGTGTAGAACTCGAGCTCCGGGACACCCGTGTCGTGCTGACTTCCTTTTTACCGATTGACAGACGCCGCCTCGTGGGCCTCGATACCGACCGAATTCTTGCTCGCGGAGCTTTCGAAACGACATGGCGGTGCGATGACGAGCGCCGAGGTCGTTGCCGGCGCCAATGCGACGAAGCCGCAATGCGGTTCTTCCAAGAAGGAGTCCTACGACACGCCGCTACATATTGGTGCGCTGATACTGATCCTGGCATTGAGCACGATATGTGAGTAGCTTTTGCCAGTGGCAATCATGAAATGCGACTTTGGGGGCCTACAACGAGGGCTCGCGTCTTGCGATTCTCGTCGTCAACGTGGCCCTCAAGGTTGCCAAGATCTAGGGAGCACCAGCTGACCTCGTGGCACCAGCATGCGGCATTCCTCTCCTTCCCCGACGAACATCGAAAGGTCGACCCCAGAGCAGAATCATCTTCTACTGCCAGCACTTTGGAACCGGTGTCCTGCTCGCAACTTCCTTCGTACATCTTCTTCCGACCGCCTTCACCTCCCTAACCGACCCATGCCTCCCCGACATCTTCAACAAAGGCTACCCGCAGACGGCCGGCCTGGTGGCCATGATTGCCGCCTTGTCCGTCGTGGCCCTCGAATCATATCTGGCCACCCGTGGAGCTGGTCACTCCCATTCACATTCGCACGAGTACGAGTACTGGGACGAGGAGGACAACGAAGGCGCATCGGGTGGATGCAGGCCGGCGGCTAGCAGTCTAGCCACACGCAGAGGCGGTTCGCACCGTCCGTCAGACATCAATCTCGATAACATGGAGTCGACCCAGGGGTTGATGGCTGGCGCCTCGCCTCTCCCGAGCTCCACGCCGACAAAGGCAAAAGCGAACTCCCGGCTCGCAAACGAACGCGATAGCTTCGACGACGACGCATCCGACATCGAGCTCGACATCGACGAACTCGATCCCGCGACTGCCGAAAGGCCCAGGCGCAGAAGCTCAGACGACCGTCCCAAGATCACGGTCACCCCAGGCGCACCACAAGTCGTCACCGAAGAGGAGCAAAGCCGGCTGCTCCGACAATGTCTGCTCCTCGAGGGCGGCATTCTCTTCCACAGTGTCTTCATTGGCATGGCTATCTCCGTCGCTACAGGCCCGACGTTCATCGTCTTCCTCATTGCAATCAGCTTCCACCAGACGTTCGAGGGTCTCGCCCTCGGTAGCCGTATCGCCGCTATCCAGCTCCCTCGGTCCTCAATGCGACCTTGGCTCATGGTTCTTGCTTTCGGAGGCACAACACCGCTTGGACAACTCATTGGATTGATTGTTCATAACTTGTACGACCCAATGAGCCAGACGGGCTTGCTCATGGTGGGTTTCATGAACGCCATCTCGGCCGGTTTGCTACTATTCGCCGGATTGGTGCAGCTCCTGGCAGAGGACTTTCTTTCAGAAAAGAGTTACAAGATACTCAACGGCAGGAAGAGGCTTAACGCGTACCTGGCGGTCATCGGCGGTGCGTCGCTCATGGCTATCGTGGGCGCTTTTGCATAATGCGTCTATAGCGAGAGAAGACAGATGGGTAGACTATACAGTTTAATCAAAGCGTTGCTTCGATTGCGTTTTTGGGCTAGTCTAGCCTTGTGAACCGTTCCGATGAACTTTGCCATCGATTTGCATGATTGACTTTGCATCTGCGGCTGTGCTCTTTCCCTGTCATGGCCTCATCTGGTGGGGGCCGACGAAGCTGTCATCGGAGTAGTCTGTGATCAAGTTTTTAGTGTTGACAGTGATGAGGTGGGACCATCAATGCATATATAAAAGGCTTTTCTGTCTTTCTCCTTTTAGCTCTCGGAAGCAAACGAATGTGCCATGTCTCTGCTCCTTAAGGTTCAGCTTGCTGCATTTTCCCGAGTGCGAGTGTCAAGTGATGGAAATATGTGTGTCGGGGGCGACGTTCAACTCCTTTAGCATGGTTTGCGTAGTCTCACTGCTGTCTCTCTCTTTCGGTCTGATCTTATTTGCAAGGAAGATACGCAAGCCATCTGAGAAAGTGGCGAGACATCATTGCAACTCATCTGTCAGTGGTTTGTGTGCTCGGTGCATAGGCACCATAGGGACATGGACTTGCTACAAGTACGCAATCTTGCACCGAGCACACCTTCACTACCATGACAAAGTTCAAGAGCCACTCGGCTTGCCCAATCAAACTCTTCTCTGGCCTGTGCTCATACTTATAGCCGACGGGTTGCCAATATATATTCGTAACTTCATGACTTTTCTCCGCTACGTCATCTGCTTTGCCTGGTGCGGAAGGTATTAAAGAGAATACGTCGCGGTATCTCATTTCTGTGAAGACAATACTGATTCTTCTTCTTGGACTTTCCTGGTGACCCAGCAGAGGCAGTCCATTGAGAACAAAGCTTGTCCTAATGCCGTGTCGTAATTACCGATGATTGACAGGCCACGAACGATATTTGGCCCCTGGCGGTGGCTCATACAGAACGAATACTTTGCTTCTGAAGACGAAGTATGGCGGCGAAGTCACTTCTTAAGAAGGGAAACGAAGATTCCGTTTCTCGCTTGTCGTGGGGTGTGAGATGGCCGTCATCTTCTCCGTCAAAACCGATTTAACTAGCTCAGGCCTGTCCATTTGGGACGTTCGAACTATTTGGCCACTCGTCATCTCTCACGTCAAAGAATTTCTTATATACAGATAACTCTGGGCTCATGATTGAGACGATGCCGAGCAGACACGGGCAAATATAAATTGGGACACAAGGCCTGGCGTCCGATTTGCACCGAAATTCACCATGGTCTGGTCGTCGAGGCCGACATGCCCTACAATCTTATGAAGCTCATGGGTTTGAAGGCATTGTCACGGCTAGGTTCTGCGCAGCCGGCGAATTCATGTCTCATTTGCTTCGATCTCATGATGCCACTCCGCCTTGTACTATTTCTCTCATTTGATTCGGTGTGACGAATAAACGCAAGTAGTTCCGACTGCATCTTCACAAATCAGCCATGCGAAACAGGCTATGATGGATAACGTGCCTGAGGTGTGCCAGTCCAGAAATTGCCTTTTGTATAGTGCAGAATCTGCCGAAGAGATCTAATTTGAGAAGTAGAACAATTACCACAATGCTTGGGGTGTTCTAAATAGTTCTCAGCTGTCGCTGGAAGGAGGGTATGATGTGTCACTCTCCCATGCCACTCCTACTGCAAAAGTCAGTCTTCGAGGAACAATAAAAGACAAGGGCCCGGGTGGATTTGATGCTTTCCAAGCGCCAATGGATTTTGTCGAAAGCCAATTTCGCGTTTGTACACGACTCACTCTGCAAGAGACTTAGAAGCATATTGCTCTGATCTTGGGTGTGTGTCCAAACCGTGGCAAGTCATAAACGACGATCGTCCTTGGTCATATCTCCCTGCCTATTTGAAACGTATGCTCGGATAATCGAAGATAGAATTGCATGAATGCCCTTCATCATCAACCTTCAAATGTACTGCCGTGCAGTCTTGATTGTGCATGCAAATAATTAGGAGGACTTGTTCAGAGGCCAGCTGAACAGATTGAAGAGCGTGGCACATTTTTTGTGGCTTACCAAAAGCTATCTATGCCACATTTGTATGTGGCAGGGTCGACCAGCATCATGTTCTTGGTTCCATCTATGAATTATAAAACGGGCTGCAAGGAGTGAATTCTGAAGAGAATTTGAGAAGCTGGATTATTGCTGGTCATGGGGTACAATAATAGTATGGGATCCGATCACTGTCACCAGGAAAACGTAAGAGAAGGTTCCATGAGATGGGTGTGAAATCATGTTCTCCATGCAGTCCTTCACCCTCTTATTTCCTTCTACGTTTCACAAATACAATAATCAAGCGACGACAATGGCTCTAGCCGACAGTTGGTTCTCGAGGACGGTCTTGGTAGAGATTAACCTTGGAAGTCTCATGGCTTTCTTAAACGGTCGACCTGCATGACGTTCCTCGGATGGCAAGATCTAAGACTCCCTCCCTCAGAAACAAGCGATTTGTGGGAAGCGCAATTTGCACAAGCAGTGTAGCTCTTTTTATGCTTTTTAGTGACGAATGTCACGGAACGTTAGAGTACTCCAATGAGAGAACCGTTCGCTGAAGCATTGATGGTCAAGTTCTTGACCCCATAATTCTACCGAGTTAAATAGATCAGTACCCATGCTGTGATTCTTTTGTTTTGAAACAAACCAGTTCTCCTCTCGTTGTTGAGGGGTCCAGGTTATGGGCCCATCTGAGATATTCATTGGTGGTTGCTAAAGCGGTTCTTGATGGAACCGTTACCTTGTGTTGGACTTCGTGCAACACAAAATCTCGTCATCTTTCAAAACATTGAGATGGTTCGCAGTAAATACTCGGCTAATGTTGGTGTTTCAGAGGCGAGAAAATCGAACTTTAGCAGTATGTCTATTCAAGCTTTCAGTCCACTGCCATTAAGCATCAGATCATCAGGATTCTACGCTGTCAACTTGCAATGGAAGAAGGCATTCGTGCTGTGTGCCCTCAGAAGGTTGTACCGTAGGGCTTCTGATACCTTTTTATATCTTGACGCTAGGACACGCCTGCCAATGGGTTACATCACACCCGCCAGATAAACTAATGTTCTTTGAGGATTCAGTCAATGCGCATAGCTGTCTCATTCGCAAGATCCACTTGCTTAAGTAGCCTAAATGGGTGCACCATAAGAAAATATTAGAAGTTTAAGAGACATTCTTCTGTTCTGTCTGGCTGAACATGCGTCTCCATCCAGCAAAAGTACTCAGCGTGTATTGAAGACCTAACGTTCCGAGTCCCAAATGTATACGAGGCTCATGGGAGTAAACGCGAAACCTCTTCACAAACGAGATGACCAGAAAACCACAACAGATACGGATTGCAAAGAGAAAGCGGCTCTGCCAAGATGCGCACTCACATGGTACAGGCAGTATGTAAAGTCACCCTGCATATTCCATCTCGTGCCGGACTCACGTGCCGATCACAACCAAAATATGAGCGAACCAACGAGTGGTGCCAGGAATTTGACCCGCAGAGCAAACCCCGCTGCAGCTTTGCAGGCCACATTTCTGTTCAGGACGTCCGGGCTCTCAAACATCGCAAAGCACTGTACTGTGACAATCTCCGCTTACAAGCCTCAATTTCCGCGGTTGAGCCACCTATCAACATGAGCCTTTCACCAGGCTCTCCATTTTCTAGCCTGCAGCTAGATCATGACGACTCGTTCAGACTTTTGGAGCTGCAGCCTGGTCAACGGGATGGCCCCATCTTTATCCAACTTCTCGTTTTCGACTTGAAAAGCGCCCCATCGTACGAAGCCCTCTCGTACGCTTGGGGCGACCCGTCAGAGACTGAGCCCATCTCTGTCATATCAGGAGCATCTGAGATGTCCCTGGATACACAACTTCACGCCACGAAGAGCTGTGCTGCAGCCCTGCGGCGGTTGCGCTCCGCCGAAGTGCCCCGGATGCTTTGGATAGACGCTATTTGCATCAATCAGTCCGATATACCTGAGCGTAATCATCAGCTGAGTTTGATGACCCGCATTTACCGCACCGCCTCTCGCGTAGTAATCTACCTTGGAGAGAATAGCGACGAGGGCGATAGCGACGCGGTCATGGACTGGGTGCAGGCCCTCCATGCTTTATCTCATACCGGACAACGGCCCAAAAGACCCGATGGCGAAAGGATTGAGCGCTTTTTGGGGCGCAGTTGGTTCACGCGTGTCTGGGTTATGCAAGAAATCCGAGTCGCGATGGCAGCAGTCGTTGTTTGTGGGGAGAAGGAGGTTGATTGGGACGCGTTTCGGCAGCTAAGGTACACGTTCTACAACTCCAGACGATCTAAGTGGTTGCCTTATACAGTGCAATCCTTGGTATCCGGCGGCTTTGACAGCTATTCATGGCGTCCGTCATATTCTGTACGGCTTTTGCGACTGCTGGAAAGGACCCGGGAATTTGATGCTACAGACTCTAGGGATAAGCTGTTTGCCATCCTGCCGCTATTAGACTGGGATTCACAGCAGTACTTAGACGCCAACCCGGAAGCACGAATTTCCAACCATGAAGAGTCAGCATTTGACATTGGTGGAGTTGACTACGGTCGCCCGGCAGCCGAAGTTTACACAACACTCTCTCGGCAACTAATTGACGTCATCGGTCTGGACGTTCTCCAAACTGTCATCACTCCTACAAGGATCTCGGGATTGCCGTCTTGGGTGACAGACTGGAGCATTACGGATGCGTATTTATACAACGGACCATTCTGGAAAGGACCAGAGAGGTTCGTCGACATAGAGAGAGAAAGGGATCATGCGTCGCCGTCCACCTGGTCTTTCTCAAAGTATGTCGGTTTCAGTGGCTTGGAAAGTATTGAGCTCCGTGTCCTTGGGGGGTTGGCTGGAACCATACTAAAGCTTGGCGAACTATGCGACGTCGCTGAAAACATATTCCCCTTGGAGCAGTGGAGGCGTCTGTGTGACCAAGTTCACTTGAAATGCCCTGAAACTCATTTCGGGCTATCGCTCTTTGCTGAAGCCATCGTAGAGGATCCTCGGCGGCGAAAAGCGACCAATGTTTACTTAGTTCTGGACGAGATTCAAGCTTTCAATTCCCAGAAACTCTCTGGATATGTCGAATCTACCGCAGCAGTAGATCCTTCAGCCTCTAATAACAGGGTGGGGCGCACATGCGGAAGCAGTGGGAAGACGCAGATCAGGAACCTCTGCGAATACCCAAGCCCTAGCTTCAGATTTGAAGCTGAGGCCATATTCGGTCGCTGCCATGGTCGAAGGCTTTTCATAACGGACACCGGACTACTTGGGCTCGCACCCAAATCGACACAAATTGGGGACCAAGTACTTGGGATGGCGGGATGTACAGGCCCTTTCATAGTCAGCCCTGCAGAAATTCCTTCAAACGTCTTTCAATTAGTGGGCTGCTGTTCGTGCAAGGGATTTCGGGATTCGGTAGGCAAATATGAGAACATTATCATACGTTGAGCTTAATGCGCCGAGCTCTGAACGCAGATACTTCACCAAGAAAGCAGCTAGGACGTACTAGTTGCGGGATTTACATTGGCGCCTTTATTTTCGATGATAGCTCTTTCTTGAGAAGTTGACAACGATCACCTCACCATAATGAATGAAGCCTGTAGTCGCTCAGTGTGCCCAGCACTTCGCGAAGAGCAAAGAAGCAAGACTTACTTACCTAGGTGCCGTCTTAAGAACAGACTTACGACTCCATCGAGAAGCTTCTGAACCAGTATGACTGTAGAGGTTAAGTTTGATATTAATAGCAGCACGTGTGATCTAGCATGGAATGTCCACAGCAAGATCGACAAAAAAAAGCAAAAAGAGAACGCGCAATCGCGGACGGGAATTGAGCCCGACGTGGGGGTCGAACCCACAACCTTGAGATTAAGAGTCTCACGCTCTACCGATTGAGCTAGCCGGGCAGATCTGGTGATCTGCCATTTGTTGTTGCGGTTGGCTGAGGTTGAGTCATTTAAGAAGCGCAAGCGGGCCGCGATGTGAAGAGATTTTTTTTGTGTGGGTGGGGCCGTCGCGGATCCCGGCCGTCTGCCGATGCGGCCGGTGCAGGGGGGTCCGGGCGTCGGACGGGATTATGCCGACGTCGTCCTCATAGAGCGGCCAGCAAAGTTATTTTGCAAACGAAATTTAGGCGGTCAGTAATTTGAATACTTACTGAGCTTCCTACAGTCTTTATAGGACGTCAAAAGTATTTTTCTGTGAGGCAACATTGACAATCCTGCCTCGTTTCAATGTAGAACATAGTACTAACCTCTAGCAGAGCCTTTTTGGTTTGGACTCTCAATACTCGGATGTTCCCAGCGCGTTTTTGTAAATAAGAACTTGCTAATGTTTAGAATGAACTCGTTTCATCTCGACAGTGTGTACGTGGTAGTTAAGTCCGTCACACTTTAACAGCAATTGCCTGAAAATGATTTATCCCAATTGCCTAGGTATTCACGATAACAAAATCCCGGGTTTCATGAGTACCTAGTAGTTGGATAATATCCCTACCAAATCCCAATCATTTATGACAAGGAGTGTGACTAGCTGTGAAAAGATTTCCCCAAAGCCATCGTTACATTGAGTGTTGCCTCGGGCCTGCATGGTGTAAGTGCGAGGTCCTCGCATACAACCTCGCCAGTCTCCTGCACGTCATCCGTCAATCTCAACCCCAGAACCCCATAGCCTGGCGTCCCAAAGACTGCTGTCCCGCGGTATTCGCATGGCACCCGTCCGCAACTTCCTCATTGCGCAGGCGGAACGTCCCTCCGTACTTGACATTCAGCGACGCGTCCTCGCTAGCCCTCTTAGCAAGGTTGTCAGTCAGCTCCGGGCCTCCCTGCCCCGCAAGGAAGCACGTCTGCCCAGCGTCGTACAGCGGCTGGCCCGTGATGAAGATCTCCGCCCCGGGAGCGGCGTGCTGGCGCGCGTTGGCGATGAGCTTCTTAACCTCGTCGTAGGTGGCGCCGTTCTGCGAAAAGATGCAAATCTGCACCCAGACAGCGGAGGGCTTGCCGTTCTGCGCGGCCTGGTGGTCGAAAGATTGCCAGGAGGCCGAGTTGGTGTCGGTCCAGGACTGGACGACGGCGCCGCCGGTACCGTAGGGTCCCCACATGCGGGTGCCGCCGACGTCGACGTAGCCCTGGGCGACATTTTCGGCCATGGAGCAGCCGATGAAGCCCATGGAGCGGGCGGATTGGGCTTCGACGCTAGGAAGGAGAGCCAGGGCTGGGATGAAGCCAAGGAGGATGTTGGAGATTTGTAGCTGCATGATTGCGGTGGCTGGAATGTTGATGATAGGTAGACAGTAGTAAAGGTTGTGGTCAAGAGCGTGTCAATGTCTTGGGGGGAGGAACCGTTCGGAAACGTTGCTCCGTTTTATGCACCAGTGGTCCTGAGGTTTTCGGATCCCGAGAGAAATGCCGTGAGATACCGTGCTTGGCTCCCGACATCTTCATAGAGAAGTCGGAGCAGCACTTCCGCATGGGCAAGTTGACAGGTAGTTGCCTGTGCATGCTCAAATGTGACGAAGACAGGTTGAGTTTCACTGGGCTATTGCGTTTTTGGCTTGATATGATAACATCGTCCACTATTACGCAGCTCAGCCAAAACTCTTGAGAAAAGGAGGTGTGCCTGTGAGTTATTATCTAGCCTGTTGCTATAAAACCCTCCACTGTTGTGGATGCTCCGTGCGGTTATGAGGTCATTCAGACAAGCCCATGATGAGCACGACCAGCTATTCCAAGCGTAAAATCAGCAGCACTTAAAAGATGGAAACATCACATTCAGCGCCATAACATAATTGTTGAATGACCTCCATAGAAAAGAGATGGCTTCATTGTCCGTCCAAGAGCCAAGATACCTACTGCTGCTAGTCAGTAGTAGGTAGTGCGGTGCATGTAGGATACCCTGTAGGCTAGCCACAGAGGTTTCTCTCCAGTCTATCCTGGCCCTCGTAAATTTCTCCGTCAGAGTCATACGGCAGCCAACACAATGTCTTTGCAGACGGCAACCTACTCGAAAGTACTGCAAAAGTAAGGAGGGAAAAGGCAAGCTTTTTAATTTATTGTTTTTCTAAAATTCTTTCAAAGAAGAAGTTAACATTTTAGGCGGTCATTATACGGTATGCGAAAAGAAAGAGGCGTTTCTAGAACTGAGGAACGAACTGTCATAGATGTAAGAGCACAGCCATGGCGTCGTTGTTTGGGGCAGGATGACTCGGCTTACATGAACCTTGAGCGGCCTCAGTGGTGAGTCACTGGGCCGTGGTAGCAGGGTTAAAAGCTGATTCTCATAGTCAGCTTCCCCTCCTTGATCTTGAAATTGAACACAGTAGTAGGCCAAATCGAATTGATTGCCGTTTGTAATCCAATTGTTCATCGTCACAAGCACTGCAAGAAGAAAGTCGTCCTTCCCGGTGTTGATCTCCCCTTCAACTCCACCAAACCGGTACGTATCTCCACACCAAAACAGGCCTCCCCCAGCGTCCATTCCATTCCCCTTCCCGCAGTTCATCCGGCACCAATGCAAGGCTGAAGACGGACCTGCACTTGAGTGGAAGACCCTGTTCAGACACTGCGGGGCAATTTGTTTTTTTTTTTTTTTTTTTTTTTTTTTTGAGGGGGGGGCGCCCCGGGCCCCCCGCCGACGGGGGGGGTGGGGCCGGGGGGGGCGGGCGGGGGGGGGGGGGGCGAAAAAGAAG